>CABHPP010131038.1:0-53025 GCA_902168425.1 Peromyscus attwateri
GGGCCCATTTCAGCCTGGGAGTGACTTGGTGTGTGGATGACTCCACCTGCTTCCCAGGGCCACAGTGGCAAGCTGAGTCAGCTTAAGGGAGCAGAGAATCAGATACTGACACCCCACCACCAACGCCAAACACACACTACCCCTGCCGTACAGTGCCATGCTGCTCTGGCAAGATAGATTCCCGGTCAGTAACTTCTGGAGGAGGCCTCCCCCAAGTGCTCAGCCTGGCTGTGAAGCAATTGAGATTAAAAAGCAGTGTGCCTGCTGAATTTGTCTTATTTTGTTCTTAACCCCATTTTTAGCGAATAGGAGGTAGCTCAGGCATTGTCAGAGCTGCTGATGCTTGTTAAGGATTTCAGTGTGATGCTGCCTGTCTGCCAGTGTAAAATAACGACAGCAGCAGCCCTGCTCACCCGGGACTGTGACAGCAAGGACAAGCCCTAGTGCGGACTCTGGTTTGGGATGGTGATGTAGCCGCTCTCGAGTTATACTGAATGCACCACTCTGATGGGGGATATGTGGTGAGAGGGCATATGGGAAGTCCCTGCATGACCCTAACTGCTCCAAAAATAAATTTTAAAAATGATGATAATAATCTAAAAGAAACTTAGTTGTACGGTTAAGTAAATTAGAACATAGAACTTTTAAGTCAGTGATTTTGTTTTGAAGTTTTCTTTATAGGCTCTCTACATTTTATGGGTCTTGGTCATCGTTAGATGTTGGGAGTCAAAAAGTAAAAGCGTCTGATTGAGAGACCAGCCCCTATCTGACCCATTTTTGGAATTTTTATTTGGGGAGCAAGATACCCTGTGTGGACCCAATAATGGTACTGATAAGATTAGCTCCATGACCCCCAAATAGAGACTTACTTTTAAGATCTTCTTCTTTTTAAATAGCCTTAAAAATGTTCCCCGTTAGAGCCAATTTAAAAACCACCTAGTAATTTCAAAGGAAAAAAATGTTGGCTTTTCTCCTGTTATTACCTGGTGGTTTTCCCAGAGCATGGGTCAGCAAATTACAGCCCACAGACAGATCAGCCCACTGTCTGTTTTTGTAAGTAAAGCTTTATTAGAACACAGCTGTGCCCATTTGTTACATATGATCTATGGCTGGGTTTTTTGTTTGTTTCTGTTGTTACAAAGGTAGAGTGGAATAGTTGTGATAAAGACCATATGTCCCACAAAATCTTTCTGGCCTTATATAGGAAAAAAAACGTGTCCACATGAAAGCTAGATGAATAGCATTTTTTACAACACTGGTAGCTGATAAAAGGCCTCTGTGACCTATGGCACAGCCTTCTTTGGGGTTTGGCACTTGTGAATGACTGAAGCTTTGCTCCTTGAAGAACAGCAGAGGGATGACAGGGAAGGGTTGTCTAGAAGACAAGAGAAGTGGTAGTATATTTTCAGCCAGCCTACTCAGTATGTCAAGCAAATAATGGGCGATTATGCTAAGAGCATCAAAGTCCTTCTCCCTTCACCAAGCCTGGTGGATTTTCTTTCCATTTCTCCCATTTGTACACCGAGGCCCCGTGAGGCTCAGATCAGTAATAATTAAGTTGGCGATGGTGTGATTTGTATCCCTGGGGTCTCAAAGGCATGCTCTCGAAGGTTTTGCTGCAGAGGGCTCATTTCCCAGCCTTTTGGTTGAAAGTGTTGAGAAGCATTTTCTGTTTGGAGATTCATCAGTCTTAAGAGATTGGGCCTAACAAGCTGCATCCTGTCAGTAAAGCTGGGTAGTTTCCATTGTTGGCCCATTCTGGGAAGGGAGAGACAAACACACCTGCTCGGCTTGAAGCAAATATAAGGAAGTTAGCGTGGAGTCTGGATGAGAGAGATATGATTCATTGGGGGGAATGGCCAGCTGGCACGATTTCTTCCTGAGCTATAGCAGAACTGGAGCTGCGGCCAGCACTGGCTCCTGTGTAGCCAAGCAGCTTCTTCACGATTGGGAGAAGCTAATTTTCGGTGCTTTGAGAAAGCAGAGGTCTACCAAGGCTTTGCCAAAAGCGGTTCCTTTCTTCACCGGCCCCATCGGCACATCCCCGGGCCCCTCTTGTTCCTATACCACTTGCTTTTTCACTGGTCACTTGTATTTCTTGTAGGTAGTGTGCCAGCAGGAGTGATTTCTATTATTTCTGTATGTTAATGAGCCAGTAATAGGTCATTAGTATTCAGCAGATGCTATTGCTGGGCTTGCTGAGCTGGTATTCCGGATTTCTGCCAGTCACTGGAGAAGACTGCTCCCCAATTAAAGGGGAATGCCACTCTTACCAAGAAGTACTTCAGATCTCACAGAAGGTGATCCACGTGATCACCATAGCTGCCCCTGCCTGTCTTCATTCCACAGTGCTCAGCCAGTTTACAATGCGGTTTCGGGTTGGGGGTGCTCCAGGCGCAACCCGTGAGCCAACAGAACCTTTTTTTTTCCTCTCAAAGATGTGCAAGCTGTTGCTTATGAGGAACCAAAACACTGGTGCTCTATTGTGTACTATGAGCTCAACAACCGCGTGGGCGAAGCGTTCCACGCCTCCTCCACAAGCGTGTTGGTGGACGGTTTCACTGATCCTTCCAACAATAAGAATCGCTTCTGCCTTGGGCTGCTCTCCAACGTTAACCGGAACTCCACTATTGAAAACACCAGGCGACATATTGGAAAAGGTGAGCTTCTCTTTACCCCTCTTGCAAACGTTCATCTCTTGTTCCTCCATAAGTGACTCCGTCATTCCTGTGGCAAACGCCAAATGTTCAGATGCTGCTGTCTGAAAATTGTTCCAATGGATGATCTTAGTGGTTTTCCAATTCTCGTGATATTGTTAGGTACCAGCAGACATTGACTTGTTATTGTGGGGCACTACACTATCTTAAATTGTGTTATAAGTGAAATATCTTTTAAAACAATTTTTACAGTTATTTATTATATGCTTGTTCATGCACACACGTGTGTGCACGTGTACATATGTGCATAAGTAACCTTGATCAGAGGACAGCTTGTGGGAGTCAGTTCTCGCCTTCCACCATGTGGATCCTAGGAATCAAACTCAAGTCTTCAGCTTGGTGGCAAGCACCTTACCCCCTGAGCCATTCTCCATCCCAGATACCTTTCTTAGTAGACTTAGCTATTTGTAGTGGTAGATTAAAACAGTTCTGTAACATTTACATGTATTTATTATGTGATTAAGTCAGTGACTAAATGTGTGGGAGTGCTCAGAGCTGAGTTTTCCTTCCCTGTGGAGTAAGGAACATGCATCCAAGAAGGGGTGTGGCATTCCTTGGAAAATGTCAGTATAAAATCGTACTTTAATGACATGACGTGTGTTGATGTGCTCTTGTGCATCTGTCCTTATGCAAGCCTATGTATGCACCCTCAGAATGCATACTGGAAAGGCAAAGAGACAAAGTAACAATGCGCATATCTAGTGTCCAGATCATCGCTGCTAGCTATCCCCAGTGAGGGAAACTGGCTGCCTCCAAAGCTGGGACAGGCTGAGCCTGGAGCATCTCACATGACAGAGAGTGAAGAAAAGCCGGAAGTGGCGGTGCCTCTTGGAATCCAGCTCCCACCACACAGCTCTGGACAATTTAAGTACCGAAGTCCAGCTGTCCATGGTGGGAACTAAAATCCATGGGTGCCCAGTTTCCTTATCTAAAACTGTAGTGTATCGTGTAACTCACACACCTCACCTTTCAGGTGCCCTTTGAGTCACACTCTGCAGAGTTCGCATCATGTAAATAGTTGTACTGTTGAGTGACTCCGAGAAGGCAAACCTGTGCATGTTAATGTTGGTGCTATTAAAAACTCATTTTTGATCTGTGCACAGTTGAAACTGGATTCCAGATCCAGAGATAATGAAGAGCAACTGTAATTAACTGCAGTAGTGGCTCTTAAGATACTGCTGGGTGTGGGTGAGCATTACTCCTGGAATGCCGTCACATGGGAGGTCTGAAGCAGAAAATCAAGAATCCACAGCCAGGGTGGACTACATGCGTAGTGAGATTCTGTCCAATAAGTAGATTCTAAGTGATGCAGCCATACTAATAGAGACATGAGTTAATTGGGAAGCCCAGTAGCGAAACAGTGCTCGAGTACAAATGCCATCATTGTGTAACTGTTGTAGGAAGGATCACACAAGAGTCATCTGTTTAGGGCTGGTGAGATGGCTCGGGGGTAAAGGGGCTTGCACCACGCCTAATGAGTTT
The DNA here is from genome assembly GCA_902168425.1 of Peromyscus attwateri. NCBI lineage: Eukaryota > Metazoa > Chordata > Mammalia > Rodentia > Cricetidae > Peromyscus > Peromyscus attwateri. The sequence goes on from CABHPP010131038.1 coordinate 4,200, forward strand.
AGTTCAATCCCCAGGACCACATGCTAGGAAAAAGCCAACTCCTACACGTTGTCCTCTGACGTACACACACACACACACACACACACACACACACACACACACACACACACGATAGCACATGCCTCACACGCATCATACACACACATAGAACAAGTAAATGTAATAAAAACAAAGGACCATCAATGTGTGCAAAATACAAAGAGAGATTTTATGAGAATCGAGGTTGTTTGCATGTTTTAAAGTGTTTCTCCACAAACTATTTTAATTGCAAATAAAAATCAGTTGCAGAATAAAAGTCAATCATACAGTGGATAAACCTGCATGGTCAGTAAATTCACCAGCCCCATCTTGGCATCACCAGTGAGAGGTGTGTGGGCGGCATGTGCTGGGGAGGCAGAGCCAGGCGTATCTCCTGAGCTCCAGACCAGCCAGGACTACATAATGAGACCCTGTCTCTAAATAAATAAATAAATAAAGTAAAAATAAAAGAATCAACATCTACAGCAATGGATCAGGTAAAACATTTTTTAATAGGTGCTTAAGAGACATTTGAGGCCGAGTGGCAGTGGCGCATGCCTTTAATCCCAGCACTGGGAGGCAGAGCCAGGCGGATCTCTGTGAGTTCAAGGCCAGCCTAGTCTACAGAGTAAGATCCAGGACAGGCACCAAAACTACACAGAGAAATCCTGTCTTAAAAAACCAGAGAGAGAGAGAGAGAGAGAGACTGACTTGAAAAGACTTTTAAGATTTATTCTTAGATTCAAAGAGGAAACCTAATAACTGTTGAACTCGGCAGGCATTTCTTAGTATGACCAAAGCAAAAAAAGATAGAAATGACAGCCTAAGGTGAAATGGACTTAGGTTCCTAGCACAGCTGGGCGTGTTCCTGCGCCTGTAGACCTCTGACGTTTTCTGTCGATACATTTAGGATGGAGAAGTGTGTATTACATTACATTTTAATGGGACACTCCCCCAAACTACAAGGGTAGTTTTGTGACGACAAACAAAAAAGCCGAATGGTAGAATTTCCTCTTTAAGAAGTTAGGAGGGAAGGGAGTACTTGAACTCGCCCTGGATGCCTGACTAGTGGACAGTGTTGAATTAGAGATGATGAAGAAGCCAAGATTCCCCGTGAAGGAAGCTAAGGCAGCATGTGGACATCATGACCAATTGATACTATTCAGAATGAAGCTAGTAGGTCAGAAGCTCTTGGTTATGTACTTTTGAGAAAGTTCCTATTAACTTGTACCTCCCACTAGACACAGACGTGTCTAGTGCTGTTCCCCCTCACTCTGGGCAGCTCGTGGATGGACTTCACATCTGTCCAGGTGGTTCTGTTTACCTAGACGTCTGTATAACCACTTCCCCTGACCTGTTACTGGACAAAACACCACAAGCAAAACGACTCAAAGAAGAAAGAATTTATTTTTGCTCATGGTTCCATCATGGCAGGGCAGCGTGGCGGCGGCGGGGGCATGGCAGCAGGGGCAGAAGCCGGGCTCACATCTTGAACCACAAGTACAAAACAGAGAGAGTGAACTAGTAATGGCTCAGGACTTTAGACCCTCAAAGCCCACCTCGAGTGACATTTCCTCCCACAGGGCTATACGAAGAGAGAGAGAAAAGGTGTACATACAGGCAGCCTTTGTTCCTTAAAGGGATGGCTTGATTCTGTGGAAGCATTTCAAGCAGACACTAAGTCCTTCTATATTATTTTGTGACTTAGAACAAGTTAGGTTACAGTGTGACGTTTGGTGGAAACTGTACAGTGTGATGCCAATATTACTTGAAAGGGTGAATAAGAATAGTTAAAAACTTCAATGGACAAGTAAAGAAAAAATAGTGACATCAGGGCTAAAAGATATTGTAAAAGTACAAGTAAATCGGTCAGTGTGTAGACAAAACAGTGAAGTAAAATTACACTCATGCTCTACTGACGTGAGACGGTAGTTTCGTGACGGCAACAGGTCAGTAGCTGCTCCTAAAGGGCCTGAGTGTACAGCACACATGTGAGTGATTAGTGTGTATCCGTAAAAAGCAAACAATTAAAAAGATGGATGAAAATGTATTTGTTCTGAAAGGTAGTTTTCTACCTTAACACAATTCATAAGAAATTCAAAATTCATAAGAAATTAATTATTTTAAACTTCTCTAGGTTGAAACATACATCTAAATCTATTAATCTGTCTATGTATCTGTCTCTGTACACATACAAAGTTCTCTAGGTTGAATCATATCTAAATCTATTTATCTGTGTATTTACCTATGTATCTATCTACACATACACATATAAAATGACTAAAATTGAAAGACAAAGGAGTAACTGGAAAATACAAAATAAATTATTTATATCTACCCCTAAATGCACAACTCATAAAAAAATGATTAAAACCCTACAATCCAGTCAGTGCGATAAATAGGTGAGTCCACAAGAGACACCCAGACGCCACTAACGCGAGCGTTTGCCCAGCTCCATGTACAAGTAAAAGCAATTCTGTTCTTTTCCAGCGGTGAACACTTTGCTTTTGTCAAGCTCAGGCTCAGGGCTGGTGTGGGTCAGATCCTCACGGCACTCACACAGTGCTGATGTGGGTGTGAACCAACACAAGCATTCTGGAAAGTCGTTTGGCAAAGTGATCCAAAGGCCTGCGATCCAGCCATTTAAGTTCCAGGACTGTCTCTTAGGGATATTAGTAAAAACCGTTCAGTGACATTAGTCATGACTGCAATATAGAAAATTAGTGTCAACACTGGCCGCCAAGGGAGCCTGGTTAAACAGTTACAGCAGCAGTCATACAGAAATGTGAAAGTGTGCACCCGAAGCTTTATGATTGGGGAAGCGGGCACAGTGCTGCACACCATTAATTAACACGTGTTTTCCTCTGTCACTGAAGAAATGGTAATATTTTCCACATCTTTATATTTTCATATATTGCCTTATTTTCTAAAATGAAAAGTCATCATTTTTATTATCAGGGAAAGGGTCCCCCCCCCCATAGTTTTCTCTATATTTTTTCTCGTAAATATATTTGTCTATATTTCTAAACAAAATGGATTTCTGCCACAGTGGGTAGAGCTGGTACTGGAGTCGTAGCCCTATGTGTCTGTGGAAATGCCACATGGTGTTTCCTCAGACAGTCACATGCCAGGGTCACCTGCAGGGCTTGAAGCTGCACCACTTGCCTGTTTGCTGGGTGCTTGTTACCACCTTGTGAGGCTTAGCCAGAGGGTCCTTCTTCCCTTTTAAAGACTTGTTTTTGTTTCTTTTGTGAGTGGATAGCGGGGCATGAGAGAGGACAGCTTTGCAGAATTGATTCTCTCCTCCTTCAGCTTTACTAGGAGGGCATCCAGGTCTGCCCCCTTCTGCCTGCAAAGGCAGGGTGTTGCCTAGACTCCAAGCATTCTAAGTTGTAAGAAGTTTTCAATCCTTATCTTTAGTAGTTATTTTGGCGAGCTCTTATTTCACAGTACATTTTTTTTTTTTCCTATTTAAAAGGCTTTTGTTTTTAACTAGACCTCATGTCTTACAGCTCCCAGCAGTAATTCTTCACCCCGGCTTTCATTCCTCTGTGTTTATTGGTCATCCCTTCTCTCTCTGAAGTTTTCTGAACAATTTAGCCCTGGCATACATGCAGAAGACTTTAGACTGCAGGATACCCCAGTAAACTACAGGTTTTATTGCACTCTATTTTTGGAGTGCAAATATACTTTCAACTCTGGCCAAGTGGGACATTAAATACTTACCAAAATGAAAGTGTTATGCTTTATTATTTTTGAGAGACTTTGTTATTTCCTGAACATAGTGGTTGACACAGGGGTGACACGGTTACCTAGGTGTTTGTCCGTAGGCCTGTGTGAGTATCCCGCCTTGACTCTGCCTGTGACTGACGCGGCTTGCCCTCTGCAGGAGTCCACCTTTATTACGTTGGAGGAGAGGTGTATGCCGAATGCCTCAGTGACAGCAGCATCTTCGTGCAGAGTCGGAACTGCAACTACCACCACGGCTTCCACCCCACCACCGTCTGCAAGATCCCCAGCGGCTGCAGCCTGAAGATCTTCAACAACCAAGAGTTTGCTCAGCTCCTGGCACAATCTGTGAACCATGGCTTCGAGACAGTGTACGAACTCACCAAAATGTGCACTATTCGAATGAGTTTCGTGAAGGTGAGCTGCGCCCACCATCTCGTTCGGGCTAGACCTACCCCCCCATGCTTTCTCACATTGTATAAAGTTGTGCCTTCCTGGCATATATTTCTGTCAGCATCTAACAAAGGTGTCAGTGTCCAAGAGGTTGTCATGGGAACATAAACGATAATCATCTCCTCCCACCGTGCCAGTCCCAGAGATGGAACTCGGGTCTCCAGGCTTGTGGCAGACACCTTTATTCCCCGCCACCCCGAGCCATCTTGCTGTTCCTGCTCAAACTGAGGGTCTAGTGTAGTCCAGTTGGGCCTCTGGCTGACTAAGGACAGGTTTGAAATCCTGATGCGTCAGCTGTACATCTGGAGTAGCTAGTGTTTGCCTTCACTACCCCATTGTAGGGTCTCTAGTGTGTTAGGCCACTGTCCCACCCACTGACCATGTCCTCAGCCCTGTAGCTACCGTAATGCCATAGAAAATGGTGTGTATTTAAATGTAGCTTAAATACATCGTCATCCTGAGATGAGCTGAATAAATGCATCTTTGTCGTCCTCCTTTGCTTTCAGTGTGGTCAGGATGCCAGCACGTATGGGTTATAGTTCAGCGGTCATTGGATGATCTTTCAGTGTGGTCAGGATGCCAGCATGTATCAGTTATAGTTCAGCAGTCCTTGTACGATCTTTTAGGGCCTGTGGGGTGGCTCAGTGGGACCCATGTGATAGAAAGACAGAACCAAGTCCCTCAAGCTGTCCTTTGCCTCCCATGTGTATATACACAGTCACACTCAGGGAAGGGAGGGGATAAATGTAACAAAATACTAGTGGAAAAGTTACTCACACTGGAAATTATTTTTAGTCGGTCAGATTTTTTTTAAGTATTTCTAGTAAATCTTGTGCCGGTGTATAATTCAAAAGTCAGCAAGGCCTTTGCCGTTCTCTCAGAGCGTTCTGTAGTATCAAAGAAAGGAGAACATCCAAGTCGTTGCTTATCTCTGTCTTCCTCTGCCGCTAAGCAATGAAAGTGTTAACGATGCCGTTGAAAAATAACTTTAAATGTGTATCTGGGACAGCACCGTCTAGTAACTGACTTGTCTCTGAAGTCTCGAGGATAAATCTTGATCCCGCTTTACCTGAGGAAGAGCGCTAATTACAAACCTGGGTGAGGCAGTCATCTTTCCTGGCTGTCTTCAAAAGCTGTCTGACTTCTCGTTAGGCCTGTTTAGTGATGTGTTCATCACTGGGGCGATTCTAGAGCCTTGTTCATCATCGTCCAGATCAAAGGTGTCTTCCCCCTTCTGGTTGAATATGGCCCCTCTTCAGCACTAAGGGAGGCCTTTCTTTACCCCTTAAAGAAGTTGGCCTGTCTGTTGTGTGCAAATGTGACCACAGAGTTTCTTCTTGTTCATTATTCACAAGTGCCATTTAATTTTTGACTTAGCATTTGGGCTCAGACAGTTTTCAAAATGAGGCCAGCAACTTGCCCAAGTGCTTTTTGTTTGGAAGGAAGAACATCTCCTAAGTGGCTGTTGACTGGTTGAGGTACAGGGACTTTCTCAGACCTGCTGCTCTTGGTCTGTAAAATAGGGCCAGGTAGAATTGGGACCTTGATAGTTCGAGATCCCTGATGGGGCTGTGATTATTGATTTTTGAGAAGCTTTAACTCCTGTGCTCCTGTGAGCTTTCTCCTCGCTTTGTTTCCTATTAATTACACAACTAACAGTTAACTGTTACTTTTGTATAGCTAAAAACAACCTTTACTTTAATATAAGGTATTTAAAGATTTCTTCTTTTTTTTTTTAAGATTTATTTATTTATTATGTATATAGCATGTATGACTGTAGGCCAGAAGAGGGCACCAGATCTCATTACAGATGGTTGTGAGCTACCATGTGGTTGCTGGGAATTGAACTCAGGACCTGGAAGAGCAAGCAGTGCTCTTAACCTCTGAGCCATCTCTCCAGCCCAAGATTTATTATTTTACTTGTGTGTGTGTGTGTGTGTGTGTGTGTGTGTGTGTGTGTGCGCATGCGCGCGCATCCATAGAGGCCAGAAGAGGGTGTCAGATCTCTTGTGGCAGGATTTACAAGCAGTTGTGAGCACTTGTAGGTTCCTAGAACCAAACTCAGGTCCTCTGGAACAGCAGCAAGTACTCTTAACTGATAAGCCATCTCTCCAGCCCAAAGCCACACATTCACAATGTATTGACATCATTTTTTCAGCAAATACTTTACCACTATTCCAAAAGACAATACAAGAGGAAAAAATTGCATCTAAAGTCTCTAGCTTCAAAATGCATGTGGCTCCCGATGGGTTTAATATTAACACAGCATAAAAAATTGAACAAGCACTAGCATGGAGGACTAGTCAAGGTGTGATGGATATGGCTGGGGATTTAGGATAGACAAATCCTACTAAAAAAGTGGTGGGCCGCAGAGACAGCTCAGCAGTTAAGAGCGTTTGCTGCTCTTACAGAGGACCGGAATCCTTTTTCAGCACTCACAGTAACTCTGTCTCCAAAAATCTGACACCTCCTTTTGGCCTCCATGAGTACCTGCACACACAAGCACATGGATGCACACATGTACACATAAGTCTTTTTTTAAGCTCAGTGACTGTAACATAACAATCATCACACAAGAAATCCTATGTTGGCAACAAAAACTTTGCACACTTAATGCAGCACTGTTGTCTGCTGTGAGGGAGCCTCGGTTTACCTGTCCGCCTCAGTGTCTCGGAGAAACGGCACAGGTCATCTTACTGACATTAAAAGGCAATCTCGTGTTATTTTTGAGATGATTTTTGGTGTTAGTATAAAATTTATGAAGGTAAAAAAACAAATCTTCCCTATCTGAAAAACCTAAATCAGTTTGGCCCAGAAAGTTTTCATGGAGCGACTGCCTCGTGCTGGTGACCATCCTGGATGCTGGAGGTCAGATGTGAGGCCCCCACCTTCAGAGAACTCACTGTCTAAATAGACAGACCTGTATGGTGACTGTCGCTGTTGAATATTAGCCAGGTTAGCCTCAAACTCAGTGTAGCCCAGACTGACCTTGAAGTCATCGTCATCCTCCTGCCTCAGCCTCCCATAGTGCTGAGATTACAGGTATATACTATCACCTGGCTTTCATGGTGACGTCTGTGGAGCATCATTGTCCTAACTGGTCATTCTGAAGCCATCTAGCAAACCACCATTTTGGCCAGATGAATGATGGAACCTATTTTTTCAAGGCAGCGACTAGGCGTCAGGAAGAACTTTGAGAATGTATAACTCTTCTCCTGTCAGCTTCAGTGAGACTGAAAGATCAAGAGATATGTGTTGGTGATGTGTAGAAGAATGGCAGTCCATCTGACATCACCTTTACTGTCTTTACTGAGGGAAAAGGGAGAATTTGAAGATAGCTTTAACAGGGCTGGGATATCACTCAGTGGTGGAGTGTGTTGCTTCGCATGTGAGAGGCCTTGGGTTTCATTCCCAGTGTCACAGAAACGGGGAGAAGGGAAGCAAGCATAACCCACACCTGTAATCCCAGCACATGGGAGGTTGAGGCCGGAGTATTGCCACAGCTTTGCAACCAAATGGGACTATGTAGTGAATTTCAGGCCAGCTGGGCTACAGAGTAAAACCCTGTCTGAAAATAAAAAAACAGGGGCTGAGGAGATTGTTCAGTGAAATGCCTCCCGTGCATCCGGAAGGCCCTGAATTTGGATCCCCGGTACCCATTCCATAGGGGAAAAAAAATGCCAAGGGGGCTGGTGAGTGGGTAAAGGCTCTTACTGTACAGCCTGACAATCCAGGTTCAGTCCCTGTGGGGCATGCTGTATGACACTGTTCTTGGGGCGACATGGACAAATGTCTACTCACCCCAGATAGGGAACCAGTGACAGACCAGAGTGTGGATACCACTGAAGTCCAGCTTGGTGAACCATTGAGCTTTTGGGGGGTTACTTAGAGGAACAGAAATGACTCAAAGACAGCTCTGTGTCCCCAAAAGCCTACCCCAGCACAGGTGGCAGCTCACAGAAGCTGAGAACCTGGAGCTCACTACGTAATACAAAGGCAGCTTAACAGGCTGGACCATGGCTTTTCCCAACTCAGTTGGTCTGAGCCTCTTCTAGGCAGCTTGCTTTGCCTGTCTTCCAGGCAGCCTAGCTGGTCTAGTGTCTCAGCTGTCCTTACTGCTCTTATCATAACTTGGGGGGGGGGGGGGGGAGGGAACTAGTGAATCTTGTCAGTTTCAGGGACTTCCTAAAGCTTTTGAGTTGTTTGCTTCCTGAGTTTTAAAGAGTTTGCCTATAGGGTGAAATGTTTCACCTCCCTATAGAACATTTGGCAATTAAGGAGCTTCCCTCTAAGATGGAAGGTTTTATCTTTGAAGAAATTGCTACACAACGTGTGTAAAAGTGAAAAGAGAAAACTGACTTCACAGAGCTCCACATGCACATTGTGGTGCATGCACACACAAAAATGCAACAACAACAAAAAGCTGGGTGCAGTGCTGTGTGTAATTCCTGCATAGGGGACAGGTGGGATCCCGTAGGCCTGCTGGCTGGCCAGGCTAGCCTGATTGGCAAAAAGCCCCAGGTTCACCAAGAGACCTCATCTCAAAAAATACAGTGGAGTGTGATTGAAGAAGACAGCCAGTGTTGATCTATGTCCTCTCCGGGCATGGGCACACAGATAAAGGGGCAAGAGATTGCTCAGTTAAGGGTTTAGTGCTCTTACAGAGGTCCTGGGTTCAGTTCCCAGCATCCAGCTGGGGTGGCTCACAACAGCCTGTAACTCCAGCTCCAGGACTCAACACCTTCAGGACTCCACAGGCATAACATTCATAGATAGATCCATACTCAAACACACACATATATACATGATTTTTAAAAATAAAATATTAAAAAATAAATAAAGCTAGGCTTGATGGCACATGCTTTTAATTCCAGTGTTCAGGGATAAGACATGGAAGCTCTGAGTTCAAAGGCTAGTCTGGTCTAAATAGGGAGTTCAGGCCAGCCAGGACTACATAGTAAGAACATGTCTTAAAAAATAAAATGTGCAAAGCTACACAGAGAAACCCTGTCTCGAAAAACCAAAAATAATAAAAAATAAAAAATAACTTTATGTTTTAACAATAATGTAATGGGAAATGAATATTTAAAGTATCTTTATTCAAACAACTATTGAATGTATTTTAAAACTTTAATTATCCAAGACTAGTAATTTTTATTTATTTGAAACAAGGTCTCATTCTGTACCTACTGGCCTGGAACTCACACAATTGTACCTGCTCCTGCCTCCCAAATGCTGGGATTAAAGACATGTACCACCACACCAGACAAAATGGGTGATCTGGTTTCCTTGGATGGACTTCCAGTGACCAATGTCCATCCCCAAAAGTTACCCACCAAATTACCCATGCATTTGTGGTGTGTTTGTTTTTCTTGTGGGACATAGCCACGAGTCCAAACTACTATATGAACTGATGGTATGATCTTTTTATTTAGGAGGCTGAGTCCCTGAGATGAGAGAGTTAAATGACTCCATTTTTTCTTTTTCCTAGGGCTGGGGAGCTGAGTACCACAGGCAGGATGTTACTAGCACCCCCTGCTGGATTGAGATACATCTGCACGGCCCGCTGCAGTGGCTGGATAAAGTCCTTACCCAGATGGGTTCGCCCCACAATCCTATTTCATCGGTGTCTTAAAGGGCCAGGCTTCGGTCTCTTGCACACCGTTGAGCCTTGCATGTACTTGAAGGATGGATGTGTCAGACAAGATGAGGTCTGACAAAGGAGTCTTGATAATACTTGACCTCTGTGACCAACTGTTGGATTGAGAAATTGACAAACCTTGGTAACATGCTGTTGATATCAAGAACTTGTTTAGTTTACATTGTGACATTCTGTTGTATAATCAACTAAAATGCTGACTTTTAGCAGGACTTTTGTGTATAGTTAAAAAAAGAGATGGCCAAGCCAGGGACAAATTATCTATTAGAAGAAGAAGAAAAAGAAAAAAAAGAAAAAGAAAAAGAATGATCCTAAGCAATCCTTTTGCCTGGAGTGTTTGGCAGAGTGTTACGTTAACAGTCTTTCCGAGTGTGCTTCTCATCAGGTTCCGAGCCCACACTGAATCATCTTCTCATGGGTGTTCATAATATTTTAAAACTATTTGTTTAGAAATGAATGGGGTTTTGTTTGTTTTCAAAGCAAAGGTTAATCTTTATGACATACATAGTAATCTTTCTAAAACTGTATGCTGACTGTACTGCTGTCAGGATGATATCAGGCATATGCTCTTTGCTAAATATGTATATACAGAATATTTGGAGGTTATGAATAGTCTAACTGGCTAGTGGATCTAGGAAGTATCTGAGGGTGGGGTGGGGGGAAGGAGATGAAAACCGCAAACGTCGACTATACCATAAAGTTCAGTTTGCTGCCTTAAGTGAACAGCTGGTGTCTGAATTTGCTGTGTTTCAGATTTTTAGAGTTTTATCTGACTTTTTTCCTTTCTTTTCTTCTATCTCATCCACTCTACAAGGCAGTTAAGCAGCTGGTTAATTCCTGTAACTGTGAGAACAAATCAATAATTCCTCTTATTTGCAAATCGACTGGCTTTGTGTTTCAGTACCCAGCATATGGAAAGCTTGAATTTCATGAGCAGTTTTTATGGAGTTTACAATACAGACACAGGCTTTAATTTCCAAATAAATTGTTTGCCACACCTAGTAGCTCTGCCCATCATTCACAGGTTTAAAGAAGATCCTGATTGGACTCCATTCAAACATTTTTATTTTGTTTTGTTTTTTTGTACTGTTTGGTTTCGTTTTCTTCTGTTAATTTTTTCTATTCTCCTCTGCTCTTATACATTGAGTACTTTTATCCCAACACTAGCAGGTTTTCTCTACTGGAAAATTTTAAATAAACCTGTCATCATTGCTTACTTTGATTAAAAATGTGTCATTTTCTTTCTTTGCATGTTAAAATTTTGGATCAGTAAAATATGGTGCTCTTTTGAGTACTCTCTACCAGTTACAAAAAGCTCAATTAGTAAAACGAAGACATGGAACCTGACTTGCTAAAAGAACAGAGTGATTTAAAATCAGAAGAGAAAGGATCCATAAAACTGGGGGGATGGGGATTAAGAAAAAAATTGGTGTTTTTTTTTTGTTGTTGTTGTTGTTTTGTTTTGCTTTGGTTTGGTTTGGTTTTTCAAGACAGGGTTTCTCTGTGTAGTTTTGGTGCCTGTACTGGATCTCACTGTAGACCAGGCTGGCCTCAAACTCATAGAGATCCACTTGGCTCTGCCTCCCGAGTGCTGGTATTAAAGGTGTGTGCCACCGCTGCCCGGCCAAAAAATAGTAAAATTTAAATGTGTAAACTTAAACAATTTTTTGAGGGAGGAGCATGTACCATGGTGCACCTGTACAGGTTAGAGGTTAGCTGGTGGAGCTGGTCCCTCCATGATGTGAGTTTCAAAGATCAAACAGGTCACCATCTTGCCGGCCCACAGCTGTGGAGACGTGTTATGGTGAGGAACTTTGGCAGCATAGTTACTGGTGGATGCCCTTAATTAACCAGAAGCATAGATCCCCAAACTGAAGTTGCATGCATAGGGTAACCATGGGAGAATGTAGCCAATGTGGGCCGAGACCTGAGACCGCCCGGGAGGAAATGATCATTGTGCGGCTTTTATTGGGATGGGGATGATCTCTCCTCTCCCACCAAGGGGATTTTTTAAAATTTGTTTCAAAAAGAAACAATTCGAGGTCATCATAAATGCCACTGTTTTGCCTCGTATTCTTTCCTGGACTTGGTACACAGCTGCTGTGGGATGTCTTTCTGTACTCCGTGAACATGTGTTGCTCTGATTGGTTGATAAATAAAGCTGTTTGGCCAATGGTGAGGCAGAAGGAGGTTAGGAAGGACATTCCATCTGGAGAGAGGAGAAGAAAGGAGAGCGGGGCGGACCTGTGAGCTGCCACCGGGAGACGCAAGATGTGAAAGAACCGGGAAGCCAGGAAGCCATGTGGCCACGTGGCAGTGCATAGATTAGTAGAAATGGGCTGAGTTAAGTTGTAAGAGCTAGCTAGCTAGCAAGAAACCTGATAGGCTATAGAATTTGCAATTAATATTAAGCCTCTGATTATTTTATAAGTGGCTGCAGGACCGTGGGGCTGGGTGGGACCAGAGAAACTTCTGTCTACACACAACCACAAAATTTAAGGATCTACGCCCCCCCCCTTGAAATCCACTTTAAAAGAAAACAATGTCTTACTCCCCACCCACTGAAACTACAAAATGTGTCCCCATATAAACAATGACCAGGCCCAAATTTCTGCTTCTTATTGTTGCCTCCAGAAACATCAATGGCCAGCAAAGAAAGCCTGGGCCAGGAGACCTGCACTGTGACAGTCTCCTGTCCATCTTGGCTGGACCACTTAGATCCTGTGTACCTCTCCATGCTCATTGAGTAAGTCATTGCACACTTTTCGGGGATCATTCAGCTAAGGTTTTGAATGCCCTAGAAATGTGTCACAGATACAGGAGCTGCCGTTCTTGAACCTTCTGTAGTCCGTCTTTTCCATCAGCCTGCATCATTCCTTGTGCCAGTGAGCAGGATCAGTGGGTGACAGGCAAGACAGTTTGTTGGTTTGTTTTTATTATTATTACTAAAACTGGAGTGGGGACAGGGCACAGCAGGTAAAGGGTGAGTGTGAAGATCAGAGTTTACACCTTACAACCCACATAAGTGTGGGTGGGTGTGGCAGCCCACCTGCAATTCCAGCCTGAGAAGGTAGAGACAGGATTGCCCTGAGCACGTTGGCTATGGAGACTAGCCATATACATGAGCTCTAGGTTTGACTGAGAGAACCTGCCTCAAAGAATAAGAGAGAGGAGCCATCAAAAATGATTCCTGACATCAACCTTGGGCCTCCGCATGCACGCACACACAGACGCCAAACACCCATGGAAACAGCAAATGGGAATAAATAAAATTACCGTTAAGAATAACGTTTAACTGGAGATTGTCTAAAAATAAAAAGCTCAGGTCAGTCGTTCTCCCCTTTCCTAGTGGAAAACTGCTTTTGCTGTTCTTGAGTTCTTTGTTGGTTGCTGGGCAGTTGTGAGTTGGGTATTGCGCTATTAGTGCCTTGAAGATGTGCTGGATAAAACACAGAGATCACCCCACCCATTGAGACCTACTAGATGGAGTCCCTGGGGTGTGCCCCAGGTGTGTAAAAAGGCCTTTGGTGCTTACGGGCAATTATATGGAATTCTAGTAAAATATTAACAAAAACGCATTCTCATCTGCTTTGGGAGGTTAATGAGCAAGTCTTTGGGGAACATTTTGTTAAAGGAATGAGAAAAATCAAAGCAACTATTTGTCTAGATAACAAGAAAACAAATGAAGCTCAAGAAAATGGCAAAGGGGATGTGGACTGTTGTCTGAGACAGTAGCTGGATGACTAGAAATGGAGTGTCCTGGTCCTACCACTGGCGTTTGACAGAATTGGAACTCTAGCCCTGACCTCACCAGCAAATTCCCTGTGTTTCTTGCACATGTCCCCTCGTCTGTGAAATGGAGATGGTAAAGCTAACCTCACGGGGTCATCTAGAGATGCAAAGCACATAGAACTCCTCGGTAAATGATTAAATCTGGTTAGACTGCCTGGGAAAGGGCTTTGATTCAGCTGCATTTGGAGAAGACGCTTGCCTTCAAAGGCATAAGCGGTCAGATCCTGTGCACAGAAGCTTGTGGACTGAGGGAGGGTGCTGGTGGTTTGTGAATGCCCAGGTCTGCCATAGGCACCAAGCCAGCAGCTTCCCCACATCGTTTCTCTCTTCCTCACAACAACATAGGAGACACTTACTACTCCGTCCCCAGCTCTTGTTATCCCTTGCTGAAATAATTGATTAAGATAGCCGTGTATAAAGAGAAACAGTTTATTCTTAGCTCACAGTGTGGAGGTAATTGAGACTTGATGAGGCAGACCCATTGCTTTCAGACCTCTGTAAGGGACAAAGAGGGGGCAGCGCATCATTACAGGAGCATGGGGCAGAAATGAACTAACCGCTCACCTCGTGGCTGAGCAGCAAGGGGGATGTGAGGTTGATGTCTCCCACTGTCCCCTTTGAAAGCATGCCCCACTGGCCCAAAGACCTCCAACTAATTCCCACCTCTCAAAGACCTCCCCATCTCCTGATAGCACAATTCTGCAAGCTAAGCCTTTGACACAATAGACCACTGAGTGACCATCTGAAATGCTGTCATATAACAGCTGTTACCACCTTAAGCAGAACAGCCCAGACTGCCTGCAAGAAACTCTCAAAGTCAGGTCTGTGATGTTCTGTCTTAGGAGTGAGGAGTCCTCAGACCCTCTCCTGAGAGTCTGGCCACTCCTCCCAACTATAGCAATTCTGCCCAAGTTACATGTGGTCTTGGTTCCTGCTTGAGTAGGGATAGAGTGTGGAAGGCTAACTGAGGTAGAGTGACCTCATCTACACAGCCACGGAAGTCATCCACCCTGGGGTGAGGCGTCAGTGATGCGGCTGTTTGCTGGTTACCCATGCTTCTCTAAGTAACTTCTCACTGTTCTGTAAGTAAGCACAGTGGACTCACCGCTTCACCAGACTTGATGTGGCTACAATCATTTTGCCTGTCTTCCCTAGCAGACTTGTGTGCTCACCTCCCTGGGAAAGTCATACAACAGTGATGTTTAAGATCAAAACTACACATCATTTTTAATATAAATAAATCAGCCCAGAAACTGTCTTGTCCAAAGTAGCTTAGTATAAACATAAACACTGCAAAATACGGAGAAAACAACAAGAGAAGAAATCATGTTGGATTTTGTTGAAGGGCCATGGATAAAGGTTTTACAGATGAAGTGGCATTTAAGGTTGAACATTTGGATAATTGGAGAAGCGTCTAGGTAGAAGCGTTGGATGAAAAGTACCTGTGACGTGCCTATTGTTTGGCTTGACCTCTGAAAATGCACCCAGTCCTTGGAGATGATGCCTCTGCAGTGTCTGCATGCTAACTAGAGATTATACCGACAGAAGACTGGTGAGGGGAAGTATGTATACAAGGCAAACAATGGAAAGGTACAAGTAGGAGATCCGGGTAAGTGTAGGGTAGTTAGACAGGAGTCACACCATTGACAATCTTGGGTACATTAGACCAAAGGATGGGTTTTTTCCCTCCTGAGATTATAGCCCCTTGATTGACTTGATCACTTGAGGATCGAACATGCACCCACAATGCAACTCCGTGAAGGATACCAGAAAGGAAGAGAGAAGAATCACAGAAAGCAGAGTTTCTGCGAGCAAGGTTTGATTTACAGAAGAGCCGACACAAGACAGAAGGGCGTAGCCGGGCGTTGGTGGCACACGCCTTTAATCCCAGCACTCGGGAGGCAGAGGCAGGCGGATCTCTGTGAGTTCGAGGCCAGCCTGGGCTACCAAGTGAGTTCCAGGAAAGGCGCAAAGCTACACAGAGAAACCCTGTCTCGAAAAACCAAAAAAAAAAAAAAAAAAGACAGAAGGGCGGGCGAGCGAGCGAGCGAGGCCTGGGAACAGACAGGGATTACAAAGCCCTTGCTGCCCTGTGTCTTAGGGTATGTTTGCTTCTTTTCCCATGCTGTAATAAGGCACGCTGACAAAATAACGTGGAAGAGAGGTCTTAGTTTAACTCACAGTCCAAGGAATCCATCATTTTGAGGAAGTCAAGGCCGAGCTTGTAGCTGCTGGTCACACAGCATCCACAGTCAGGAACAAAGGGCAATCTATGCGATGCTGTGGCTCCCATTTATACAACCCAGGAGCTCAGCCAGGAAATGAAGCCGCCCACAGTGGGCGTGTCTTCCTGCCTCAAAGATCATAATCAACAATCCTCTGCAGGCGTGCTCATGTGCCCATCTCCCAGGTGATTTTAGATTTTGTGAGGTTGACAACTAACCACTGGGGACAGGGCAGCAGTGGGACATAAAGCCAACAGGTGAAGGTTTGAAAGTCTGAGCGGAAAGGAGTGGAAGCCGTCTATTTGAGTTCTAGAAAAGTTTTCTGGTGAGGAGGAGACAAAGTTAGAGAACCGAGCTGGAAAATGAGTAAACAGGAAGGAAGGTTGTGCTGGGACAGGAGGTGTGAGCAGAGCTGTGAGATACCTGTCTCCCTGGTGAGTGGTCCACAGAAAGGGCTGCATCAGGGCTGAAGATGGGAAAGTCAGAGCAGCTGCAGTGAGAGGCAGGTAACCACCAGTTAAGAAACCAGGCACCCTCAGGAAGTGCTGTGTGCATCGCTGAGGTGGGTAGTAGGCTGTGGGGACTCATGCCTTTAATCTCAGAAAGTGAGCCTTTAATCCCAGGGAGTGGTGGCAGAAAGTAGAAAGGTATATAAGGCATGAGGACCAGAAACTAGAAGCATTTGGCTGGTTAAGCATTTAGGCTTTCGAGCAGCAGTTCAGCAGAGAGCCACTGGGATGAGGACACAGAAGCTACCAGTCTGAGGAAACAGGATCAGCTGAGGGACTGTTGAGGTGAGGAAGCTGTGGCTTGTTCTGCTTCTCTGATCTTCCAGCATTCACCCCAATACCTGGCCTCAGGCTTGATTTTATTAATAAGACCTGCTAAGATTCCTGCTACAGTAGGCCTGCTGTTGCTCCATTTCCACAGCTGAAACAGCCAGAGAACAAGAGTGTGGTCAAGTTCCTAGAGCTGAAGTTGATAAAGCAGTCCTGGGAAAATCTAGCCAACAACGACATCGTGGGGGTGATGCCTGCTCGGCTGGCTGCTTTATCTTCATCATGCTATGACCATGCCTGTCTTAGTCACTTGTCTCATTGCTGTGGTCAAAACCTGCCGAAAGCAGCTTGAGAAAGGACGGGTTTGGGCTCACAGCTGCAGGTCATAGTCTACCACGGTGTGGTGTGGGAAGGTGTGGCGGCAGGAGCCTGAGGTGGCTGCTCACATCTGCAGTCAGAAAGCAGAGAGCCAGGAATGCCGGTGCTCTGCTGGCTTTCTCCTTGTTCAGTTGAGGACTGCAGCCCATGGAATGCTGCTGTCCACATTTAGGGTGGGTCTTCCTACTTCCTTCACAGGCATGCAGAGATTTGTTGCCATGGTGATTCTAAATCTAAGTTGAAAGTAAAGATTAATTATTAACAACTCCCAAAATATATATATATTTTTTAACAGTGAGTTATATATTGCAGAAGACTGGCCATAAACTCACTGTGTGGCTAAAGATGACCTTGAACTTCCGATCCTCCTGTCTCCACCTTCCAAATGCTGGGGTTACAGATGTGTGCCACCATTCCCTGTTTTTATGGTTTAGGGGATGAAAGTCTGGCCTCATGAATGCTAGGGAGGATTCCCAGGCTGTGTTCTGTCTTGATGGGCACTGTACTAGACCCTTGCTATCAGCTTCAGAGTCAACCAGCCACGCCCACAGATCCGAAGCCTCCCGGGCTCCCACTCATTTCCTCACCTCACTGGACTTGCAGTTTACAGCCTGTGTATAACCTCCACCGTTCCTTAAGCCATTCATTCCCCTGCAGGTCTGCGGCCCAAGTTCTCACTCTCCCTTTGTAGGCAAGGGTTTATTTTAGTTGTGTAATCCTACCTCCTCTGGTCAGGAAGTGGAAGTCTTCTATTCTACTCCTGAAGTGTATGATCCGTAACTAGGTGATCTGGCAGCTGCTTTGCCATGGGTGAGCGCCTAAATACACAGCACGCTCTACTGTCACCGGTCATCATATATAAATAACCACGTGTACCTAGTGAGATCCATTAACTTGTCCCTACCAATGCTCGTATCCCATCGTGGACGTGGCTCTTGCCTAAACAGAGTTAGAAACTTAAGTCAGCGTAGGTCATGCTTTCTTGGAGGAAGGAGACAACGTAAGTGGATTTAACGTTTATAGGCTGTGTAATTCTGCTTTAGTGTAAGCATTAAGTGTAACATCACTCAGACATTTCTTTAAAGCTAATCTGTGTATGACAGTAAAGTGCTTTAAAGTTCAAACTAGCATGACTCTAGTATCGATGAATTGTGACATTAATCTTCAGAGTAGGGGAAGGCTCTATATCTATTCCAAACTCCAACTTCCACCTCTTAGGAGACTGAGCAGAATGTGTGAGGGAGGAGAAAAGGCTTGAGGACTGAGACCTGCATCAGATCCTGGCTCCTGCACTTCCTCCCGAGTACTGTCTGGAAAGTTCTCCAGATCTATTGCAGCTGTGTTTTCTATATGAAAGGCGGGGATCTACCCTTCATGAATGTTGTAGAGATTAGGAATAATTAATCCTGTTGGCCAGTGCCTAGTACCTGCTCAATAGCTATTAAATAGTAGCTATATTATTATGTTTGCTTATGCTGGTATGGTAAAAGATCTCTCTCTCTCTCTCTCTCTCTCTCTCTCTCTCTCTCTCTCTCTCTCTCTGTGTGTGTGTGTGTGTGTGTGTGTGTGTGTGTGTGTGTGTGTGTTTAGAAATTTACTATAATTGCTTTCAAGTTCGGATATTAAGGTTGTGTGTACAGTGTGGAAGTTATACTTAAATTTAAGTTTGTGGATTTTCTCTGACTTAGGAAATGGAATCCATCAAATTCCTTAGAAAACATGAAAGTGACTTTTAAATTGAGAAACTCCAGTCCTGTGCTGCAAGTGACCAATAAATATTGATTACTGAACCTCAACTGCCACTTTTCAGGAGAACATGAGCCCAAGACCACCTTTCTGCAGGCTGCCCTTAATGCAAACATTAATTACTACTTTTATAGCATACTGTTATTGTGGTATCCATACTCTGCGTTGGGAAGTAGTTGGAAATACATAAAGGAATACATCCTTGTGCTTTGATAAATGAGTATAATTAGTTCCAAAATTTTTACCCATAAGCCAAAACTAGTGTCATCAATCATTAAATATTCCCATTAAAATTAATGTGTGAAATGTCAGTGTTCCTCTTAATGGAATAATTAATAGAGAAGTGCTTTGTTTAATACTATAGGGTCCCCAAGGCTCTGTCCTGACTGCCCTTCTCTACTCCATCCACCCGCTCTCCCAATGTGACCTGCAATCTTCAATCAATCCCGGGGCTTGCAACGCCTCCCATGTACTGCTGCTCCTTGGTGGAGTCTCCAGCCAGGCACCTTTCAGGAACTTGTAGCTCTAACTTGACGTTTCCCTCCTGACCTGTGTCACCTCAGACTTGAGTACTGCTGAAGTCTTGAGTCCCATATCACTCTGTCACCCACAGCGTGATCTTCCCTTTCTCGGTCACTGTTAATCAGTGTCATTTACCCAGTTGATATAGAAACTCATCCCACATCAAAACCATCAGAAAGTCCCTCTGCCTCCACCCTTAACCCATCCTCAGTGCCTCCATTTCTTTTCAGATCTACCTCTCCCACCTTGGCTAAGGTGGCAGCATCTCTCGCCCCCACCATAGCTTCTTAAATTGTGGGTCTCTACCATATAGGTGGTCACATGACTGAATGGGGGAGGTTACAAAAAATTGGCGTCAATAAAGGGTTTGTAAATGTGCAATGACCAAAAATTAGTTCAAAGCGGAATGGTAACGAGTCCGAGGCTGCATCCTGTAACTTCACTGCAATCTTGGTTCAGACCACAAAGCACTCACACTTCTCACAGTGCGTGCCACGGTGCTGGCGCCAACAGACCCTACCCGAAACACCTGAGCTCAGATTCAAGACGATTGTGCGGTGTTATTAATTAACTTTTACTCTACGGTTTTCCGCTCTTACAGAAACATAACAGTTTAATTACAGAAAACAAGCACTAAACATTTTCCTATGGGCATTCCAATGTAAGTATTGAACAAATGTGTGTGTGTGTGTGTGTGTGTGTGTGTGTGTGTGTGTGTGTTGTATAAGAATGTTTGATTTTAAAATTGCTGTTTGAGATGCTAAGTCCCATAGAAATAATTGTTCAATAAATTTTGGCTTGAGATTATGACGGGATGTACAAATTCCAGAATGTTCTAAATATATTCCTCTATCTTGTACTACATGTTTATACAAAGTGGTTCTCAGACTTGGCTATTATAAAAGCAAAATTGAAAACCTTTGAAGATGTTCCACATCCAACAATATAGAATATTCTGCCAGATTTAATTCTTTATGTAAAAATAAATAAGCACATTTCTCATTAGTATGCAAATTTGCTTTTGTCATCAATAAACAGTAAAAATAGGGACACTAAAGAATGGTTTTAAGATGAATTTCTTTTATCAGTAGATATTTGACTTGCAGGCCTTATTTCATATACCTGCTTATCTAGAGGACCATGAAAATTTCTCAGGTGCTAAGGATGTAGGCAGAACAGTTGAAAGCCTGGCCTGAATCTTCACTGGAATCTAGGCTGCCTCCCTGTGCGCTTCCCTCAACTACACTTAAATCTTCACATGAAACCAGTGTGTGGTGCACACTTTTAATGCAGCACTCAGGAGGCAGAGGCAGGCAGATCTCTGAGTTCGAGGCCAGCTGGTCTACAGAGTGAGTTCCAGGACAGGCACAAAGCTACACAGAGAAACCCTGTCTCAAACAAACAAACTCATTATGTAATCTCCTGGGCAATGTGACAGGGTTAATTGGGGCTTGGGGATGGCTCAGCAGTGATTACAGCTCTAAAGTGTGGATGGGAGTTCATGTCCTCCAATCCCATAACAGTGCTGAGTGCATGAGGTAGCTGGTCAGGATCTTCAGTGTAGCAAGACAAGGGCTCCCTAGAACAAGCGAGCTAGTGAGATCGGTGTTGTGGTGAGCTTTGAGTTTAATAAGGAGATGGAAAAGTAATTCAGAGGAAATGTCAACTTCTGGTCACTGAGCATGCACACACACGTGTGCACACACACACACACACACACCACATACACACCATATACATACACAAACACACATGCATACACACACACAAACATACACATGTACACATACACAGATGTGGAATATTACTATAACTAGGCAAAGATGTGTACATTTGTTTCTGCTGCATTTGTTTAACAATGTAAGGATATGTGTTTAATTATGTAAAGATGTGTTGCATTTGTTTCACCTTGCCTGCCTAAGGCACCTGATAGGTCTAATAAAATGCTGAGCAGCCAATAGCTAGGAAGAGAAAGGATAGGCAGGGCTGGTGGACAGAGAGCTAAGGAGGAAAAATCTAGGCTTGAGAGGAGGAGGAGGAGGGGGAAAGAGAGGGACACACGTGAGGCCAGGAGCCAGGCAGCCTCCAGCCAGACACGAGAAGCAGGAAAAGTAGGACACAGAGAAGGAAAGAAAGGTAAAAAGCCCTGAGGCAAATATGTAGATGAAGAGAAACAGGTCAAGTTAAAAGAGCTAGCCAGAAACGAGCCTAAGCTAAGGCCAAGCATTCATAACCATTAATAAGTCTCCATGTCATGATTTGGGAGCTGGTTGATGGCCCAAAAGAAAAAAATCTGCTACACATACATACATATATACACACATAAACACACATATACATCACACACATACATGTACACACATACACACGCTATACACATATACACACATACACAACACACACACACACACACACATATACACACGTGGTGGTATTGTGTTCCCCAAAATATTGTGCATGCTAATAAACTTATCTGGGGTCAGAGAACAGGACAGCCACAATATTAAATATAGAGAATAGGCAGTGGTAGCACAGGCCTTTAATCCTAGCATTCCAGAGGCAGAAATCCCTCTGGATCTCTGTGAGTTCAAGGCCACATTGGAAACAGCCAGGCATGATGACATACGCCTTTAATCCCAAGAAGTGAGCTTTTAATCCCAGGGAGTGATGGCTGAAAGCAGAAAGGTATATAAGGCGTGAGGAACAGAAACTAGAAGCATTTGGCTGGTTAAGCTTTTAGGCTTTTGAGCAGCACAGTTCAGCTGAGATTTATTCTGGATGAGGACTCAGAGGTTTCCAGTCTGAGGAAACAGGATCAGCTGAGGAGCTGGTGAGGTGAGGTGGCTGTGGCTTGTTCTGCTTCTCTGATCTTCCAGCATTCACCCCAATAACTGGCCTCAGGTTTGATTTTATTAATAAGTACCTTTAAGATTCATGCTACACATACACACACATACACACACACACACACACACACACACACACACACACACACGAAGAAAGGGGAAGCAAATCATCTATTTTGCTCTCCAGAATAAAAGCTTTCTGTGGCTTTCCAGGGCACTTGGAACAAAATTCCAGACTCTTTCCTAAGGTGCATAGAGCCTTCCCCCAGAGCTTCTCATCTAGGAAGAGAACAAAATCTTATGGGAGCATTTCCTAGGAGGATCATGGGTGGGGTGGGGTGGGGTGGGGGGGGGTGGGGGTGGGACAGGTGTGCTCCTAGCATTTAGCAGGCGCAGTAAAGAATGCTGAGTGTTGTCCCTCACCTGCAGGATGACCCTCTGTTCTGCCTGTTGATCACTGGGAAAGCCTGGGCCCTGCTCAGTGTTTTATAGCAAAGGCACTAACATATGATCTTCAGGGATTCAAATACTGTGTCCATGTAGAAATAGGTATACTCAGTTTTGTTCTAAACTCTGTGTAGTTTCCATTTCAGAAAATCACTCCCCCTTTGCAGAAGCTACAAACTGTCTCATTCACTATCAAAATGCATATACACATGCAATCTCTCTCTCTCTCTCTCTCTCTCTCTCTCTCTCTCTCTCTCTCTCTCTCCACACACACACACACACACACACACACACACACACACACACACACTCACTGGTTCTCCCTAAATGGCCAATCATATGCTGGAGAGAGATGGGAAACTTGTTATCTGTTCAGTCCATGAGGCCAGATGGCTTAGCATTCTCAATCTGGTGATATACCCCAAGAGGATTCCTGGAGAACTGTGGGTCTTTAGTGCATGTTGGAAGGCCAGAGAAACTGACAGCAGCAGCAACAGCAGCAGAGTAGATGCACTCACCAGTAGGGAGAAAAGGGAGGCAAGCAAAAACCAATAGCTTTTGCCTTGGACCTCTTTATACCCATGCCTTCATTAGAAGGTGTCCCCGGTCTCTGGAGGAGAGTCTTCGCTCAGTTAGCCCTTCCAGGACATACCCTTCCCAACCCACCCCGAGGTGCATCTCTTAGTTGATCCAATCAAGTCACAACCAAAATTAATCATTACAGAACATAACACTATCTCAGGAAATAAATATGCCTTGTGTGATTTCCTAGTCCCAGCCCCCAACTCGACTAGTTATAGTTTGAATGAAAGACCATATCTCCCTCCCATCAGGAATCCAGAGCCTGGAGATGACAAGCCTCCTCCATAAATGCTTGTGTGTGTGAACAGACAAATGAACCAGCCAGTGCTTAACAGTGCTTTCCACAGAGGAACTCACTGTGATGGCTAATCTTTATGTCAGCTCAGCTGGACTTGGAATCACCTACAAAATGCAACTCTAGATGAGTCTGTGAGGGGATTTCCAGAGGTTCAGCTGAGACACGAAGTCCCTCCCTGAGTATGAATAGCCCCAAACTATGGGCAGCCAAAAGAAAAAGCAAAAGAGGGGCTGAGCAGCAGCGTCCATCACTCTTCCTTCTACCTGTGAGCAGTGTGAGCAGCTGCCTCGATCTCCTGCTTGCTGGCTATAACTGTTCCTGCTGCCCTGCTTCCCAGCCACAGGGAACGTGCAGCTGCAAACCCTGAGCCCAATGACCCTTCTTTCCCTAAGTTGCTCCTTGTCAGGAATTTAGCCACAGCATTGAGGAAAATAACTATGACAATTGAACATTACTACTTTAAGACTGGTCTTTTGTGTTTTAGAAGTTGACCAGGGAGCTAGAGAGATGGCTCAGTTGTTAAGGGTGCTTTACTGCTCTTCCAGAGGACCCAAGTTCAGTTCCTAGCACCAACAAACGTCAGGAAGTTCATAACCCCGTGGATGTCCAGCTCCTGGATCTGGTGCCTCCTTCTGGCCTGTTTGTAAAGATGAGCATTACTCCCTTTTCCACAGAGAGGTCTTATGCAACTTGAACACACAGCTTTATCCTTCCTTTGGATCATTGGGCTCTACCTCTTCAGAGTGCTATTTGATAAAACCGTGGAGATGTGAAGGCAGGTGAAGATTATGCAATTAAAAACAGCAAGATTTTATTGAAGATAATTGTGAACATACAATTGTAATGGGGTTGCCCCACCTGGTTCATGATTAAGCTGAGACAGCTCAGCTTTGGGCACAGGAAAGCTTGAGGGACCAGGCAGATGATGCATCCTGTCAGTCCTTGGATAGTCTACAGGCAGTGTTAGCCAACTCAGAAGTTGATTAGACAATGTTTTGTGTAAGTACCAATGTGCATTTCCCAGAAAAGGTGGGGCAGATGGGCCACTTGCTTTCATTAGACTCTCAAAACCATCTACGGCTGATGAAAGTTCACACTCTGTCCTAACAGTCGTCCTCTTCCTTGGTGGACAAACGGAGTCTAACCAATCAGGGTGTTTGCCTGAGCCCCAGAGCACCTCAGCACTTGTGTGAGTTGATTACCCTTCAGTGACAGGTGCCGTGCGCTCAGCATCCTCTCTGTAACTTTAAGCTGCTCCTGCTCCTGGCCTCACCCACCACATTTGTATCTTTTTGTGCTGTTTCTGCACTCTACTTTCTGCTTAGAATCCATGTGTAAAACCGACTAGAGGCTGTGAGGAACAGCCATGCCAGAGCCTGCTTGCTATGCTGTCTGGAAATTCACTCTACTAAACAAATTAGTCTGTCACTGTTGATTCGACCTCACTACAGTTCTCAGGACACTAGTAAGATGTGAGTGGAAAGTAACAGAACGGCTAGCTCTGTTCACTCTGAAGCCTCAGGAGTCCCCTGCTTACTATCCTGTTGTTGGATTTTTTCTTTTTTTTACTCTTTTGGGAGTCCTGCCACCCAGCTCCCAAATAATCACACATGAAGGCTTATTCTTAATTATAAATGCCCAGCCTTCACTTGGCTTGTTTCTTTCCAGCTTTCCTTAGCTTAACTTATCCCATCTACCTCTGGGCTCTTCTTGTAAATCTTACTCCATGACTTGCTGTGTAGCTGGGTGGCTGGCCTCTCCTCCTTTTTTGGCTATTTCTTTTTTTTCCCCCCAGATTTCTCCTTCTATTTATCCTCTCTGCCTGCCAGCCCTGCCTATCCTTTCTCCTGCCTTGCTATTGGCCGTTCAGCTCTTTATTAGACCATCAGGTGTTTTAGACAGGCACAGTAACACAGCTTCACAGAGTTAAACAAATGCAACATAAACAAAAGTAACACACCTTAAAATAATATTCTATGACACTATCCACATTCTATAGGCAGTCTGGTTTTCCACATCCCCACTGTTTGGCTGTTCAGCTTTGCTTACAGCAGTCTGTAAGACAACACCTCTAACTGTTCCATATTCCTCCCATAAGCCAGTTCTAAAGGTCTGAGTAGAACATGGTCAGCATATCATAGAAACAGCCCTATTTCTCAGTACCAGTATTCTATATTTGCTACTTCCCTATCATTGCAGCCATGTACCTGACAAAGCACTTACAGTGAGTGGGAAGGATTCCATTGGCTCAGCTTGGAGGGTGCAGCCTGTCATGGAGGGAAGTGGATGGTGTGGCAGAAGCAGCTTGGGCTGCAGCGGCAGGAACTCGGCTGCGTTTCTAGATCTCAACAGAGAGAGTGGGGTTATAAATCCTAAGACTCTGTCCCCAGAGACTTACTTCCTCCAGATAGGTCCCCACTTCCCAACGCTTCCACAACTTCCGAAAACAGTGCCACTAGCTGGAGACAAGTCATTAAGCACATGAATCCGTGGAGGACAGTTTATATTCAAATCACAACTACTTCGTAAATTGTTGGCAGTGTTCTATGTATCCTAAATTAAATATAATATTTAAAACAGGGGTAAACAATATCCTTATTACATTTGATGCCCATTTCACACCAGATAATGTAACTGCACTATAATACTTTGATTTTTCTTCCCCCACAATGCTGTGGGTACTCTTTCCAATTCCACTTACATTGTCAAAATGCAAAATGCGTAATGAAATTACTGGGCTGTGTTTGAGCTTTTAAAATCATAGTTTCATAGGCTCTTAGTTTCCAAAATAAATATGACTTGCTTTATTTATGCACCAGCCAAGCCATTTTAACTCCTAAAGGGTCTATGCATTTTATTATTGGTTTGCATGGTAGAAAATGACAATCCAAAGTTCTTGGGAGATTCTTGTTGCAATGTCCATGTTTATGTTTGGGAATAAAAGTGTCCTGTATTTTAGTCTAATGCAGAAAGGAGGAAGCTGTGCAATTATGTTGATGGCAAATGTGGTCGAGAGAGGCCCGATTGGGAAGAAACACTTAGTGCGATGATTATCACTGTTGAAGAGGCAAAACGCAGGAAGAGCACTTGCAGCTACTATGAGGAAGAAGAGGAGGAGGAGGAAGAGGGCTGCCCATCTTGCAACCCCACAGCTCGCTCCTAGAGAACATGCACATTGAGCAGCTGGCCCGACGCCTTCCAGCCAGGGTACAAGGCTATCCATGGAGACTGGCCTACAGCACATTAGAGCATGGAACAAGCTTGAAAACCCTCTATAGGATATCAGCATCTCTAGATAGTCCTGTTCTGCTGGTCGTCAAAGACATGGATAACCAGATATTTGGGGCATATGCAACTCATCCCTTCAAGATCAGTGACCACTATTACGGCACGGGCGAAACTTTTCTCTACACCTTTAGCCCTAATTTCAAGGTCTTTAAGTGGAGTGGAGAAAACTACTATTTTATCAATGGAGACATAAGTTCTTTAGAGCTTGGTGGTGGAGGGGGACGGTTTGGTCTGTGGGTAGAAGCCGACTTATACCATGGGCGCAGCAACTCTTGCAACACTTTTAATAATGATATTCTCTCCAAAAAAGAAGACTTCATAGTTCAGGACCTAGAGGTATGGACATTTGAGTGACATTTAGGCTGCCTTAAAATATGATATCAAAAAGACTGGGTTAGACTAGCCCTCTCACTGGAAGAAGACGAGCCCTAGCCCTGCCTGCCTCATCTCACAGCAAGGCTTACTTTCTGCCATCATCCCAGAGCATGATAACAACGCAGAAAGACTCTGAAAGGTACCCGCAGAGGGCAGATGCCGAAGACATCTTTCTGAAGACAGAAATCTGAAGTTCAGATTGTTAAAAGACTTTGTGCTCCCACCACTTTCAGACCCACGTCGTGAGAAATCAGAGTGTTTATACATGTATGAGTTGAATGCAATTTTTATTTTTGGTAACTGTGAAAAACAAAGATACTGTGGAAATATATGCCTGCCTTGTGTATTTATCAACATAATTTACCAAATGTATAGTTATTGTTTGCCATGGAAAGCTGAATCTGATTTAGAGAAATTGAAAGGACATAGCACTTAAAGGGAATATCTGATTTTTTGAGCTGTTTTATTTATTGTTTCTAGTATATTGTCTGAAATATGTTGACATTTTTTTCTTTTAATGTGTCAAATCCTGAAATAAAGAAATGTGTACGGAAAAAAAAAAGTGTCCTGTATTTTAGTCTAATACAGAAAGGAGGAAGCTGTGCAATTATGTTGATGGCAAATGTGGTCTGTTTAGTGTCATGACTTGGTACACTTGCTGAAGAGCGTGACTAACATGGCCCACCGTCCGGTGATCTGTCTTCGTGGCATTTATTTATGTGTGTATGTGTTGGTGTGTATGTGCATGCACTGTGTGGAGGCTAGAGGTTGACATTGCATGCCTTTCTCAGTAACTTCTTAAATTTTTCAGCCCCCTCCCCCTGTGCCGGGTTTCCCCACTTAACCTGAAACTCATTGTTTATTGATTTAATAGGACCAGTTGGCCACTGAGTCCCACAAAGCTTCCTTCCTCATCTCCCCAGGGCTGGGATTGCAAGCAAGCACTGTAGTACCTAACTCCTTACATGGGTACTAGGGATCTGAACTCAAGTCCTCAGGCTATGCAGCAAGCACTTTCCTGACTGAACCATCCCTCAGCCCTATTTTTTTGGCTTTTGAATCATACTGTGGGATAATAGAAAGTTCTTCCCAGGGTATGCACCTCTCTACAGTGAAGCTGTGGCCTGTTTTAAAAGCTGGGGCAGGAACGGGGGGGGGGGGGTGTGTGTGTGATTCAGATTAAGGCAAATATTAAAAAATATTTGCCTAATATTTTAGGCTCTTGCCGAAGAAAGAATTCAGAAACAAAGTAAGGAATTGGGAGGAAGTTTTATCACAGAGTGAAAGTGCAATAGGGAATCCTAGGCAGGGAGAGGAGCATGAGAAGGCCATTTACAGCCAGCTGCTTCCCAGCACCGTTTGGGACACATGAGTATCTACGTCAGCTCCCTCTGGTACAAACAGCATGAACCATGGCTGTTAACATCCTTCCTGATGTAGGCAGCAAGTGCCTCCCATATTGGGGCCCCTTGGGGACAGTAGAACATCAACATCCTCTGGCTTGAATAGCCTAGTGGATGATCAGAAAACCCCTTTCCAAATGGCTTGGTTAGTGGCCCGAGAACACCCTTTTGATGTGGGCAGCAGGTGCTTCCCTTGGCCAGACCTTTGGTAAGAAACAAATCCTGTTTTACAACCTATGACCAGCTTAGAGCCAGAATTTGGAAAGAAACATGATGCACCTGCAGACATGACAAGAAAACAGGATGCTAAGTAACCCCTTAAGTAGGTATGGGCTTATACACTCCAGAAGCCCCCCCCCCCCAAGCCATTGCAAGCAAATCAACACCGAAAACTCGAATTCTGAGTTCTAGCTTAGAAAGCGTTTCTCTTCCTCCTTGTTCCCTTCTCCTGACACTAGCCCTTCTCCTGTGCCTGCTCACCTGAGGCTTCCTGGCATGCTGGGCTCTCTCATGCTCTCCAAAGGCTGTCTCACCGTGCAGTGAGACGCACAGACTTGTATGTATGTACCTGCCGCTGTATTGACCTCCAGCTTGGAGAGCTTTCTTTCTCTCCCTTTGCCGTCTCTCTCATCCAGGAAGCTGCTGGAATCTCCAGCTTATGCTGATTTCTCTCCCCAGCCCCCAAGGAAGTCCTTCAGTTCCTCTCAGAATCCATTCTTTAATTCTTTCTTCTATGAGACCATGGAACTTCAAAAGGGCTGTACGTCTGCTGATGGCAAAAGTTGGCATTCTGAGAGAAAGTAGCCCTCCCTGGGAAATGGAGCATCTATCTCACAGGCAGTCTTAATAATGGGAGGATTATTTATGAACTAAAGTGGGAACAGGTTGAGGAATTCTGGGAAGAGTCAAATCTGTGCAGAACAGAGTTTGTTTTCCTCTCTGTCCCTGTGTGGGGTTTGTGGGTAATCGTGGCCTCAGATGTATGATGGAAATGGCCAGTTCTGACAATATGGAGATGCCCTGAGTGTGGAGCAAAGAACATTTCACTGTGGATCATCTTGGTGGGGCATGTTGGTCCCAGCTGGTCGGTAGTCCTGATTTTCAGTGTTTGAGTGGTCATGTAGTGATTCTGGCCAGCCTGCCTCAGTTCTACTCACAGCTGGCTTTATTGCTGAAACCTTACTGGGACAGGGCAAGGGAGGGAGAGAAAGTGCCCAACTTCTGAAGAGCTCTGTTATTATGAAAAGCCAGGGTGGGGGGGGGGGGGGAAGGGAAGAGTTCTGTTATTATGAAAGAGCCAGGGTCGGGGAGGAGGCATTCATTCCCCTTCTCAAGAATTCTTTATGCAAAAGATTTTGAAGAAACAAAAGCCAGAAGAAAAATGGATCTGAGCATTATGCAAATGTGGTAAAATAAAACATTAGCATTATACATATATAAGGGACAAATGCATGCAAATTGCAAATGCAGAAGAGAGCAGAGGACTTGGCCAGGGATGATCAGGCAAAACCCCAACCCAGAAGAAATGGGGGAGGAGGGAATGGGGTGGGAGGACATGGGAAGCCTGGGAGGAAGAGAAGAGGCCTCTTCTCCTCATCTCTTGGAGGTACAAGTGTTTCTTCAGTGCACCCATACCGAGACCCCCTGCCAAAAGGAAAGGTTTCATTTAACATTGGCGCAGGGCTGCCAGGAAAGTACAGGGAGGGAGTAAAGCCTGGAAGAAGTCCAGCAAGAGCCTCGGTCACCTGCAGTGTGTGGTCATATCCAGAAGCAGGATCCCTGGTAAAATGATCCCATTCACTCAGGGTTCCTCACACATCTGTCAAGCTGTAGGGGAAGTGGTGAAGGGCACAGATGGGCCCCGACTGGGGGTCAAATGCTTTTTTATTACCGCCTGGTCCTTGCATAGCTAGCCGGCATCCTTCCTAGGGTCCAGGCCTGCTGTGTCATGCTGCACTGACCTGCTCCACCGGTCTCTGGGCACAACTCTTGGGAGTTCGCTGCAGATGTAGTGAGGAGGAAGGAAGCTGAATGACCACCACGGACTTCCTTGGTAATCAGATAATCGTCCCACGTGCTCTTGTGCCTCGTTTCGTCTTTGACACATCACGAGTGGCTCTGGTTTTGTTTAGTACTTTTTAGTTTTTAAAATACATTTATTTAAAAATTGTACGGAGTGACATTCGTTTGACTAATTAGCAACTGATTGTTACAGAAAGACATCATCCTGTACAATCCTGGGCTCCATTGCCCCCTCTTTAAACTTTGCTTCCCAAGGGTGAGCCATGGCCAGCTTTGTTATTGTTTTCCTCTGGGTTTCTAACTCCTCGGCTCTAGATAATAAGCTTCTCCATCTATTTCTGGTTTATTAGCTCCAGACCTTATTTACTGATTTCCGCCTGTGACAGGGGACTTGGCTTACTTCCCCCACATCCCCTTCCTGCTTACTTCTTGATTCTCCTTTCTTTCCTGGCCTTCCTGTCTTCCAACTGTAATGCACCCTTTTTCCTACCACCCACTGTACGTGGCTTCTTTTACCTGGCCCCACTGTGAGACGAAGATACAAAGTTCATGTCTGACCCGGGTACCAGGACTTCTACATGTGTGGTATCCAGGCTGATGGTATTGTCTCCACCTTCCTTTTATTAAGCCAATTATCAGTTATTTGTCCACAGGGGGACGCTAAGACTCCCAAGGCAATAAATGATATTTGTTATCCAAGTTACGTCAGATGCCCATCTGGGGCCAGGCCCGTGAGCTCTAGGTAACTCTCCCTTCTCCTCTCTGGCTCCAGGATCCACCCACTGAACCCTTTAATGAAAAATGTTTCCAAAGCCGAGTTCAAATACTTTTTTATATTGTCATTTTAGTTTAGTCTGTATTCAGACCACAATGCCTAACAGGGACACACCTGTAATCCTAGCACTTCACAAGTGGGGGCAAGAGGATCCGGAGTTCAAGGTCTGCTGGTTATTTTATTATTATTATTATTATTATTATTATTATTATTATTATACTTTTTTGGCTCTTTGCTCTTTTGGAGGGGCCCACTACCCAGCTACCAAATAAATACACACACAGAGGCTTATTCTTATTTTTGAATGCCCAGCCTTAGCTTGGCTTATTTCTAGCCAGCTTTTCTTAACTTAAATTATCCCGTCTACCTTTTGCCTCTGGGTTTTTACCTTTCTCTATTTCTGTATACCTTTCCTTCTTACTCCACATCTTGCTGAGTAACTGGGTGGCTGGCCCCTGAAGTCTTCCTCCTTTTCTCACTCCTCGATTCCTTTCTCTCACTCTTTCTCCTCCTATTTATCCTCTCTGCCTACCAGCTCCACCTACTTCTCTCTCCTGCCTTGCTATTGGCCATTCAGCTCTTTGTTAGACTATCAGGTGTTTTAGACAGGCAAAGAATCACAGCTTCACAGAGTTAAACAAATGCAACATGAAAGAATGCAAAACATCTTTGCATCATTAAACAAATGTTCCACAGCATAAACAAATATAACACATCTGAAAATAATATTCTACAACAAAGGTCGGTTTTGACTATGTAGTAAGTTGGAAGATGGCCTGGGCTACTTAAGACCCTGCCTCAAACACAACCGACTGGAAAAATGTCTCAGTAAGGGTGCTTGCCACCAAGCCTGACAACCTGCTTTTAATTCCTAAAGACCCTCAAAGTGGAAAGGGGGACTGACTCCTGTAAGTCATCCCTTGACCTTCACATGTGTACTGTAGTGTGCACGTGTACACACATGCACATGCTTAAACAGAGACACAAATAAATGTAATAAAATTAATTAATTTTATTATTAAATTAAATGAAACATCAATAAACTGTAACTTACTGATGATGGGATTCCCCATGCAGCTCTAGATTCCTTTTTAATTCATTTCCTTTGTTTGCTTCAGACAATCTCAGTAGGTAATCCAGACTGACCTCAAACTCAGAAGCCTCCTGCTTCAGTTTCCATAATGCTGGAATTATAAGGGCATGCCACTACACTCAGTTTCTGATTCCCTTTCTTTCTCTCTTTCATATGATGGCTCTTTTGATTTGTCAACTTGGCTAATGTAGAGTCCTCAGTTATTCAGACAGGAAGACTGTAAAGTCTCTAGTCAACTGATTCTAAATAAAGGAAACTGATTCGATCCTTTAAGAAAGAGCAAAAGTATGGTGATATTTTATTTGTGCTGAAATGTGATTTTATTTGTATGTTAATAAATAAAGTTGCCTGGGGGTCAGAGCTAATAGCAAGCCTTAGCAGAAGCCAGGCGGTGGTGGCGCACACCTTTAATTCAGATCACATGACAGGCAGATCTCTGTGTGTTCAAGGATACAGCCAGCATGGAGACACACGCCTTTAATCTCAATAGCAACCATAGAAGACCTGGAGGTCTGTATAGACAGGCAGTGACGAGGAGGTCATGTGGTTGGGTTTACAACCAATGAGAAGGCAGAACAGAAAGTCAATAAAAAGACAGATTTTATTGTAGGAAGTAGGCCTCTTTCTGGGGGGAAGGACGGCAGCAGCAGCAAAGGGTAAGAAAGGGTTTTTACTCAAATCCAAGTGGATCAAAGACCTCAACATAAATCCAGTTACACTAAACTTAATAGAAGAGAAAGTAGGAAGTACTCTTGAACGCATTGGCACAGGAGACCACTTCCTAAATAAAACACCAACAGCACAGACACTGAGCACAACAATTAACAAATGGGACCTCTTGAAACTGAGAAACTTTTGCAGGGCAAAAGACACAGTCAATAAGACAAAAAGACAGCCTACAGAATGGGAAAAGATCTTCACCAACCCCACATCAGACAGAGGATTGATCTCCAAAGTATATAAAGAACTCAAGAAACTAGACATCAAAACACTAAACAATCCAATTAAAAAATGGGCTAAAGAGCTAAACAGAGAATTCACAAAACAAGAATCACAAATGGCTGAAAGACATTTAAAGAAATGCTCAACATCCTTAATCATCAGAGAAATGCAAATCAAAACAACCCTGAGATACCACCTTACACCTGTCAGAATGGCTATGATCAAAAATACTAATGACAGTCAATGTTGGAGGGGATGTGGAGCAAAGGGAACACTCCTCCACTGTTGGTGGGAATGCAAGCTTGTACAACCACTGTGGAAATCAGTATGGCGGTTTCTCAGAAAATTAGGAATCGAACTACCTCAAGACCCAGCCATACCACTCTTGTGCATATACCCAAGGAATGCTGATTCATACCACAAAGATACATGCTCAGCTATGTTCATAGCAGCACTATTTGTAATAGCCAGAACCTGGAAACAACCTAGATGCCCGTCAACTGAAGAATGGATTAAGAAAATATGGTACATATACACAATGGAGTACTACTCAGCAGAGAAAAACAATGAAAGCATGAAATTTTCAGGCAAATGGATGGAACTAGAAAATATCATCCTGAGTGAGGTAACCCAAACCCAGAAGGACAAACATGGTATGTACTCACTCATAGGTGGATTCTAGATATAAAGTAAAGAACAATCAGACTGCAACCCACAGAACCATAAAGGCTATATATATAGCATGGGGGACCCTAAGACGACTGTGGCTTATAACAAGTTTTGGCACTACTCAATTACTGAGCAAGCCTCAATGAAACATTTCACTATTAAGATAAGAATACATACTCTATCAACCTGATAATAGAAAAATAAATTAATTAATTAACTTTAAACAATAAAAAATAAATAAAAATAAAAGAAAAATTTGAAATATTAAACAAACAAACAAACAAACATTCTACTAAAGCAAAAAAAGAGAGAACTAGGGACTCATCATTCCTCTCCACATTCTATTCTTTCCCTTGTTTTTTTTTTTTGGTTTTTTGGTTTTTTGGTTTTTCGAGACAGGGTTTCTCTGTGTAGTTTTGCACCTTTCCTGGAACTCACTTTGTAGACCAGGCTGGCCTCGAACTCACAGAGATCTGCCTGCCTCTGCCTCCCGAGTGCTGGGATTAAAGGCGTGCGCCACCACCGCCCGGCTCCCTTGTTTTTATATATTTTAATTTTTTTATCGGTGGATTCTGCTGGAGTTTACTGGTAGATTCTGCTGGAATATCCGATGCAGACAAACACTGGAGAGCTCCTGTTGCAAATCACCCTCTGGAGCGATGGAACGTGGAGGAGACCCGATCTAGTGTTGGTGTGGCCCCGGGGTTCTGTTTATGTCTTTCCTCAGGACAATGAAGTTCCTCTTTGGATTCCTGAGCACTGAACACGCCCTGTGGCTGCTGCTGACGCCCAACATGACAGAGACCTAATGGGACTTCATGAAAAAATCTACCCCTCTGATGCCAATGGAGATTGAGAGCCCAATATCGCCAGCTTTGGCAAGCATTAATGTAAGCCTAGGAACTGTAACCATGAGATTGGATTCTCCAGAAGAGCTGCCAGCTAAAGTCGTGTTGGGATCAAGAAAAATGGGCCTTGGTGGTACGTGTTACTGGAGTTGTATCCATACCAGTGGATGTCCACACAATCCAGAAGAGAATTTGACATTGCTGCTGCCGCTGTTGCTATTATAGCAATGGTGCCCACCACTGCTACTCTTTCTGGGATTACCATTTCATAATTGCTTACTACAGCTAGCACAATGGAGACCCTGGCAACAAAAGTAGCTACCAAAGTTAGTTAATCTTTCATTCTATTGGGCATGATAAATTTAATTCAGTAGTTATGTACATCTCGATTGGCTTTGAAAATTATAAATTTATAAACTCAAGTTCCAGTTGCTTTTGGGATACTATCATACAAGGACACCAACGCACAGTACGGCTTGTTAAGGAAGGGAATGTCTCAGTTGCCTTTAGCCTACTGGCTATGGGTGAGATAGGACCTCTGTTGGGCTTTTCTGTGTCGAACACACAGATTGCAAGCCCAGTGCCACTTTGAGATCTTTGGCAGCAATTAACTATGCAGCTCACACACGATTGAGCCTGTATGAAAATGAGTATTCAGAGACGGGTAATGCCTGGGGGGCATTCACCAACCTAAAACAGAGCACCTGTGTGGCCTGGGCAGGCGTCTCCATGATGGGTAAGGTGACCTGCTGACGTCCCATGCAATCCAAGTCAGAAGCTCATTTATTAATAAAAGGGGGACCTGTAGGGTCCTGGCCCCCGTTTTGGGTAACTGCTGCCTTGCTTGTGCACCTTGACCTTGATATTCTCCCTATGCTAATTCCCTGCCAAGTTCCACCCTCCTGAATGCTTAAGAGAAGTTCCTTGTCTGTGTATCCTGAATAATGGGCGTTAACAGATTAGAAGCAAGATTGTAAAACATCAGTAGCGAACTTCTGCCCTCCGGGGTCCTCCCATTGTGCTGTAAGCCTGTATTTAAGATCTCCTCCCCCCTTCAATAAATGACATTCGGCATTTAAAATTAAAATATATATATATATATATATATATATAATTGAATGAATACTGCAAATGTAATCTATAAATACCACAAATGTGATTAATATCATGAGTGTAATTAATGAATATCTTGAGTGTAATTTAAAAAATAAATTAATTAATTAATAAAAAAAAGGGGGTTTTAGTATCAGCTCTTAGCTACTGCTCTGACCTCTTGGGCTTTTAACTCTGTATTTGGCTTTGTGTTTCTTATTTAATAAGACTGTTACATCTACACAAAAGCTTCTCTAAGAGACAAGAGGACATCGCCTCTGTGAACAGTGGCTCCAGCATGTGTCGTCATTTCTCACTGGCCATGAGCTTCCATTCTCCACACCCAGCCTGAGGATGGTAGACCTGTACTGCTAGCCAACCATCACATTAGCTACTTCCTTGCCTTAAACCTGTCTGTCTGTCTGTCTGTCTGTCTACCACCTCTCAATCATTGGTCTTCTACCTTATCCTTATGTGTCTGTCCTCTATTATCTGTCTGTCTGACTGTCTTCTGTCTACTTAACTTCTGGTTTTCTATCTGCCATCCCAGTCTTTCATCATCTCATATTGGTTCTTTTCTTTTTCCGTAAACCTTAATGGATGCATTTTCCCTCTACCCCTGTAGAGCACCTTTGGCTTTCTGATCTTTGGAGCCTTCTATACCTATTCCCTGGAACCCACTTACGTTAGTTTCTAAAGCAAACAGACAGATTCCCTGTACCTCCCCCTGCAATCACAGGAACCTCTGGAAAATAGCATCATTGGTCAGTGCTTTGCAGGAGCCTGGGGTGAGAGGGAGTGCTGGCCCAGACTCAAGTGGAGAAGAATGTATCTGTGTGACTGGACTTAAGAAGAGCATAGTATCAATTAATGCTATCGTATATTTTATGTGTGTACATGTCATTGTTGCACAAGGTAGGCCTGATCAGGAGTATACCAGAGGCACAATCAGGAAGCCTGGAGGTTGGTGGTCTGTTCGGTCAGCTCTGAACACCAAGCCCACGTGACCCCAGGCAGTTCCACTCAACTCCCTGGAGAGGTGGGAGGAGTATTTTATTTTATTTTATTTTTCTGTAAAATAAAGAAGCTGGGTGAATGATCTGTTAGGTAATTTTCAGATTTAAAGCTACCTTTCAAAATATGTATGTGTTCATTAAAAGTCAAATTTGCATTATATGTCTCTCTCTCTCTCTCTCTCTCTCTCTATATATATACATATATATATATCCATGTTTACACACATACATGTACTTTCTGTTCTAAAATACAGTTTCTTTTAAAAACATTTTGACCATTATTTAATCATATGTATGTACATTTCCTTATACACAGATGGGAAGAGAGAGAACAGTTAAGCATGTACATATAAAATAAAAATAATTTCCCTTTTCACTTAAAATGACTTGACATGAGCAAACACATATTTCATTCTTTCTAGAAGTCGTTTTGATTAGTTTTTAGGCGTGAAACATTCCCCTAGGACTTGGGATCCTGGGCTTATTCCAAACTTGAAAATGTCTAACGTATTAAGATGACATTGCTAACTCTTGCTGTGGAAACATTGCCGGATGAGTCTGTGCATGCTGCTTTCAGCAACAAAAGACTCTTTGGGAGTTATAAGATGATTTTCTGTTCAGTCCTCAGAAATGGTGACTTAGGTTGTCCAGATGATCTGACAAATTGAAAGAAGAAATTTGTCTTGATCAATAGACTGCAACAAGAGCTGAGGTAGAGCACCAGACCCTGGGTTTGAACCCTAGAGCTGCAAAATCAACAACATATAAAATCCACTTGTAGAAATGGACTAGCCATATGATTTTTAACCCTTTGTTCTTTGGTGGGTCTTCTGCTGTGGAATATTATTTTAAGATGTGTTACATTTGTTTATGCTGTGGAACATTTGTTTAATGATGCAAAGATGTATTGCATGCTTTTATGTTGCATTTGTTTAACTCTGTGAACCTGTGTTACTCTGCCTGTCTAAAACACCTGATGGGCTAATAAAGAACTGAATGGCCAATAGCAATGCAGGAGAAAGGATAGGTGGAGCTGGCAGGCAGAAAGGATAAATAGGAGGAGAAAAAGAGAGAAAGAGGATCAAGGAGTAAGAACAAGGAGAGGAAGACACTAAGAGCCAGCCACACAGCCACACAGCCACACAGCCACACAGCCAGCCACAGAGTAAGAGTGAAAGTAAGATTTACAGAAGTAAGAGAAAGGTAAAAGCCCAGAGGCAAAAGGTAGATTGGATAATTTAAGTTAAAGAAAACAGGCTAGAAATAAGCCAAGCTAAGGCCAGGCATTTATAAGAAAAAATAGCCTCTGTGTGTGTATTTATTTGGTAGCTGGATGGCAGGCCCCCCAAAAGAGTAAAGAGAAAAACAAAAACAAAAACAAAAAAAACACTACATTTTGGCATACCCACATGAGGCACTTAATTTTCCATGTCAGCCTGAGAAAGCTGACAAAAAATAAAAAGTAAAAGGATGTGGCTCCTTTAAGAAGTGCTGCTGCTCAGCCAGCAGGGCAGCTGTGAGACCCACAGAGGCTTCCTAGTGAGAACTTACTCAGGGTCTGAGAATCTGAGCTTGCTTTACCCAACAGGGCTGCATAAGGGGATGATTTGACCACAGTGTGGTTAACAGGTGTTTGGGAGGGTCTGCACTTGGCTGTGCAGTATGCTTTGATCTAGCAAGGGGAAGGTCCTGGCCTCACCACTCAGCAGACAAAAAAGATTAGAGATATGAAGTAAATGACGTCCAGATGGAAAAAAAAACCTCTAAACAGGTTCCAATGTGTTTTACAATGTGTGTAGGCTTAAGAAAGAAAAGAAAATGGATATAGGCAGTTGTATAAAGAAATAAGTAGTTTAAAAATAATAAAATAAAGTCTTTAAAGAGAATAAAATTAATATAAAAGACAAAAGCCATGTATGATGGGAAATACACAGGGAGTCTGGAGCCTGTATGTTGCTGTGTTGATTTTGAATTTTTGATTGCTGATAAGTAAAGGACAGCAGCTAAGAGACATGGAATTGAAAGAGGGACTATTGAAATAAACCAGCCTATATACTTTAGGAATGCCTTGACTTTAAAGAGGAAGTAAAAAAATGTATCTGTAAAATGGAACTTAAAATATTCATTGCTTTGGAGAAGAGGTTTTGCTTTTGTTTTCACAGGAAATGAGAGGCCGTGGTTTCCTTCCAAATTAATATGGATTATGTTTGATTGATTGGTGGAGACCTCCTGAATCTTGACAGGTTTTATATAAATATATATATCAACAAAGGTTATAGCTGGTCTCCCCAGGACTTGGCCATTATCTCCATTTTTCTCAGGAACCCCTGAAAATGCCTTTGCCCACAGACAGCAGGAAGCAGTTTGGAGAACACAATGCCCACATTCCCAAGAGGGGTGTGGGAGGCTCTTGGTTATTTGGTGGGTTGTGGATGTTTGTTATCATTTAGGGGAATATAGTATTTTTGATACAAATTTAGTTTTTTTTTGTGTGTGTGCCTGCTTTTGAATGGTGAACAAATGCCAGTGCATCCACACCATGAACTTTTCTTCAATAAAATAAATTGTTGAATTTAAAACAACTCAGATGAATCCCAAGGGTGGTTTGCTATATAAACAAAAAGGCCAGTTTCCAAGTTATTTTGTTTCCATTTATGTAACATTTTTATGCTGAAAATAATAAAGATGGAAAACAGATTGATGGTTTTTTAAGTTGAAAATTCTTTAAAACTAAGCTTACTGAATAGTGCAAAGGAAAATTTCTGTCTGATTAACTGAAACAGAATTCTTATAAATTATATATTTGCCTCCTTCTAAAAGGTAATGCTTTTGATCTTAGAATTCCATACCAAATAGAAAGCATTTCAGTCATGAGAGAAACATAAAAACTTTAAAATGTACAAAGAAAAACAAGAAAAAGTGGTAGCAATGACCATCTCAAGAACTGGGATACATGACTTTTATTTATATATATATGAAAAAGACTATATACACTATTGATTTAGACTCTAGCAATTATCTGGCAAATGACAGAAATAATTATAATAGAAAAAATAACTTATTTCAAAGGATGAATTTGGCTAGAAAAGCTGAAATAGTATAATTTCTCCCAGCCTCCTTTGTCTCTGAAATTATTTATTAGAGGATTTTCCATTTGCACATGGATGCTTTAATCACCCTGCCTCGGGTGTATGTGTTTCCGCTTATCACCTTTCTGACTTATTTCCAGGAAAAGGCCAGCAAGCATTTTTGGTTTTGGTGACAAATAATCTCTGTGTGAAGCGAAAAAGCCACAGATAATCCATAAATGAAAACATGGATGGGTTCCAAAAACAGTGTGCACTAATATTTGAATCTTGTATCATTTTAATATGACACGATAATACTCTTTTTTTTTTCTCAAGGCAAGCTTTATTTTTCAGAACACAAACAGAATATCACACAACAACTGTGAAAAAACAAATCCTTGGGCTATATAAGCATATGTGGTGCTGCTCAGTCATATATATAATAGTTCCACATTTTTTTCTCTTTTAGGAATCAACATACAGTTTTCTACAGTGGGTAAAACAATTTACATTCCTACCAATGACATCATGTTGTTGCTTCTGTTCAGTTTCCTTGCTAGGTAACACAGGTACCCTGATAATCCATTGTGATT
Source organism: Peromyscus attwateri (assembly GCA_902168425.1). NCBI lineage: Eukaryota > Metazoa > Chordata > Mammalia > Rodentia > Cricetidae > Peromyscus > Peromyscus attwateri. The sequence continues at coordinate 44,858 of CABHPP010131038.1, forward strand.
TTGATTTGCATTTCCCTGACAACAATTGACACTGAACACTTATTCATAAACTTGGCCACCATTTCTGTCATTTTGACAAGGCAGCTACTCAGTTCTTTTGTGCATTAATTAATTTATTTTTTTAATTCTATGACATAGCCTTTATTTAACTTGTTCTTCCATTACCTAATGTGTTCCCAGATAAACATACTATTGCTCCTTTACACTCTCCAGTGTCTGCTCATATCTCGCCTTCTCACAAAGGCCATCTATAGCCTTTTCATACAGCCAGCAATGGTTATTTCACATTATATTCTACCTCTCTACCTACAGCATCTAAAACAGTACCTGGAAACATCTACTCAATAAACATACAAAGCAACAAAACATACTGTACTATTTTCCTGTGAGTAATTCTTCAGTCACCTTTACTTACATATACTATATACGTATATATGAAACTGGTTTATCATCGCACTAAGTGTTTCTTCCCAATCGGGCCTCTCTCGGGGGTGAACATTTCTATGTAGCTCTGGAACAAAATCATCCTCTTCAGACTGTATTGAGGACTTCATCTTCCTTCTTTAGGTTGGATTTTTCCTTCTAGTGCTTTCTGTAAGGCTGGGTTTGTGGATAGGTATTGATTAAATCTGGTTTTATCATGGAATATTTTGTTTACTCCGCCTATGATGATTGAGAGTTTTGCTGGATATAATAGTCTAGGTTGGCATCCATGGTCTCTTAGTGTCTGCATAACGTTTGTCCAGGACCTTCTAGCTTGCATAGTCTCTATTAAGAAGTCTAGTGTTATTCTGATAGGTTTGCCTTTATATGTTACTTGGTCTTTCTCCTTTGCAGCTCTTAATATTTTTTCTTTGATCTGTATGTTTAATGTTTTGATTATTATGTGGCGAGATGACTTTCTTTTTGGATCCAGCCTATTTGGTGTTCTGTGAGCTTCTTGTATCTTCATAGGTATTTCTTTCTTTAGGTTAGGAAAGTTTTCTTCTATGATTTTGTTGAATATATTTTCTGTGCCTTTGAGTTGGTATTCTTCTCCTTCTTCTATCCCTATTATTCTTAGGTTTGGTCTTTTCATGGTGTCCCAGATTTTTTGGACGTTTTGTGTTATGACTTTTTTGTCTTTAGTGTTTTCTTTGACTGACGAATCTATTTTCTCTATTGTGTCTTCAGTGTCAGAGATTCTCTGTTCCATCTCTTGTATTTGGTTGGTTATACTTGTTTCTGTAGTTCCTGTTCGTTTAGTCAGGATTTCTATTTCCAGCATTCCCTCAGCTTGTGTTTTCTTTGTTGTCTCAATTTCTTTTTTCAGATCTTGGAATGTTTCTTTCATCTGTTTAATTATTTTTTCTTGGCTTTCTTTGCTTTCTTCCAATTTTTTGTTTGTTTTTTCTTCCATTTCTTTAAGGGAATTTTTTATTTCCTCTTTAAGGAAGTTTTTTATTTCCTCTTTAATGGAGTTTTTCATTTCCTCTTTAAGGGAGTTTTTTATTCCCTCTTTAATGGAGATTTTCATTTCCTCTTTGAGGAAATTTTTTATTTCCTCTTTAAGAATATTTTTTATTTCTTCTTTAAGGGCCTCTATCATCTTCTTTAAGTCATTGTTAGGATTAATTTCTTCTGTTTCTTCTGCCTTGGTATGTTCAGGACTTAAAATTGTAGGGTCGGCAGGTTCTGGTGTTGTCATATAGGCCTTTATGTTGTTGCCTGTATTTTTCCGCTGGCGTCTACTCATCTCTTTCTCTGCTCAGTGCAGATGGTGTGAGACCCTAACCCTTCAGGCTTATACCTCTAAGCCTCCGAAATGAGAAACTTCAAGCACCGGGAAATGAGAAACTAAAAATCTGGTTCTCTGGGCAAGCTGACCACCCCTGTTCTCAGTCGGTGAGGTATATATTTACGATTCTGGTGATCTGGTTCGGTGGTTGTGTGGTCTTAATAAGTTCTTTTGAGAGCTTCTTGAAATACAGGATCCAAAGACACCTCTTACTCCGTGTCTTGCTGTATAGCTGGGTGGCTGGCCCCTGATGTCTTCCTCCTTCTCTGGCTCTTCGATCCTTCAGGTTCCTGCGAGCACCGCGGCGTCCTCCCTCCTTGCCTCTGTAGCCACAGCTGCACTGATCCCTGCCACGGAGCTCAGGTCTCTCAGGGCTCTGCGCTCTCCACTAGTTCCCAATTGAGAAGCAATCAGCAAGGTAATTAACATCCACTGTGCGGGTACAGGTGTCCCTGATCCTTGTAGCTCCTCTTCTTGCGTTCACCCAGCTCTGTCGTGCCCCAAAGGGTCACCCGGGGAGTCCCCGGCCGCTGCTCCTTCCCTGTGCTCGCTACGACCACGCCGCTCGTACCACGCCTCTCACCCGTGCGCCCGGCGATCCGCTCACCTGCAGGCCTGGGGAGACCGCACAGGAAGGATCGATCCAAACCTCGGATTCCCGAGGAAGGCAGAGAAACTCTAATGCTCTAGTCAGCTTTTCTTAACTTAAATTAATCCTTTTTAATAAAAAATCCTGAGCTTTTATCTTTCACTTTTTCTGTATACCTTTTTTGACGTCTTTCTTTGTGGCCCTGTTCCTCTTCTAAAGTTATTTTTTATTATACTGTATATATGTTTCTACTCTTGTTTAAGGTATTGTACCTATGCAGTTCATTTTAAAATGTAAGGTAAAATTCTAGTTTTTTAAAGTTATTATTATAAACTATTTAGGATAATCAAGAAACATAGGTTAGTAGTTAGTCATCTATAACAATCATATTTGTAGATATATTAGGCATGTTTTCAAGATAATATAGAGACATATTTTAGATAGATAAATGGTTTTCAAACACTTCAAAGACCTAGAGAATATGACATTTAAAATGTTTTGTTAACATAAAGTTTTTCATGACAGTGAGACACATCTGCTCCTGGCAGCATCAATTTACTTCAGAGAAGATGAGCATTGAGGAAACTCCTTATGGAGTTTGCTTTCATTGTGGCAAGGTTATCCTAGGGCAAAGAAACTGCTCTTGTCTTTGACTGCTGACAGTGTGCTGTGCAGACTGGACATGCAGGACATACAGGAAAGTGACTGCTGAACTTTGCCAAAACAAGGAAAGACAGTGCTTAAAAATTCCTGCTTCACAGAAAGAGTCTGCCAGATACTCTAGACCTGTAGGCTGAAGATGGATGCCCCAATGTTGCAAAGGAACTTTGGGTGAGTGTCCAGGCAGTCAGATAGCTCTGTCATTTCTAGAGTATTGGAAGTTGCTTGCAATGCACTTCCTGTTTACTTAGGTAATATTATATCCTTCTGAGGGTCTTTGATGGAGTTGAAGACTAGATAGTTATAGTTGTAGTTTTCCTTAGTTATGATAGAAAGTAAATTGGGTGTAAAACTTTGGATTCACTAAGATAGGATAGATAATGCATTATTTTCTCTGAATATGCTGAATACAAATGGACTGAATATTGTAAATGTAATTCTTACTTGATAACTGTTTTTGTTGTGTATAGTTTTACTATGTTAAAGTTAAAACCTTTCTTTTTTTAGACAAAAGGGGGAAATGTTGTGAATATTGTTTTAAGGTGTGTCACATTTGTTTATGCTATGGAATAGTTGTATAATGGTGCAAAGATGTGTTGCATTCCTTTATGTTGCATTTGTTTAACTCTGTGAAGCTGTGTTACTGTGCCTGTCTAAAACACCTGATTGGTCTAACAAAGAGCTGAACAGTCAATAGTGAGGCAAGAGAAAGGATAGGCAGGACTAGAAGGCCAAGAGAACAAATAGAAGGGGAAATCTGGGAGGAGAAGAAAGAAGAAAGAAGAAGAAAACAGGAGAGGAGGATGCCAGGGGCCAACTATCCAGCCACACAGCCAGCCACAGAGTAAGATTTACAGAAGTAAGAGAAAGGTAAAAGCCCAGAGGCAAAAGGTAGACTGGATCATTTAAGTTAAGGAAAGCTGGCTAGAAATAAGCCAAGCTAAGGTTGGCCATTTATAAGAAAGAATAAACCTCTGTGTGTATTTATTTGGGAGCTGGGTAACAAGCTCCCCAAAAGAGTAAAGAGTGAAAAAAACAAACAAACAAAAACCAAGTACAATTTTCTTCACCCTGCATTTGTAATATGCACCGTTTGGAGACAGAGCTTTGAATAGATTAATTGTCCATGTACTTTTAAGTGAAGATATACACTTTTGTCTTCTCAGATATTCTCCAGATGTCTTTGGTTATATCCATACTTTTGGTTTTTTCTTAATATTTTATTTGTGGTACTGGGATCAAGCCCAGGGCCTCTTGCCTACTAGGCCAGCACTCTGCCACAATGCTCTGCTCCCAGCTCCTTAATTTAATTCCTCACTGGTACTAAACCCTCTGTCTTCAGGAGTTTCAAGTTAGTGACTCACATGATGATGTATTTTAAGTTGTGAGACCAAAATGAGCCATCTTAGAAATAAGACCAAAATGCTTTCACCCAAAAACTAAGGCCTAAGGTTTCTCCTTCTAGGAATAGGCCATTAGTTACTGAAACCAGTCAGTTCAGATTCCAGAAACCAGAAAAGTGTAAAAGTACAGAGTCACAAGGTAGTCACGAGGTAATGCCTGCTGGACTATGGAAAGTCCTCTCCCTGGTTTCCAGGGTAACTGACCACAGAAATGTCCCCACTTGAGGGCAGCCAATGAGAAATGGTGGCGGGCAACCACTCCCTTAGAAGTAAGATTAAGCCATGATTTCTAGAAAGCCCCTAGAAGCGAGCCAATCAGAATTGTACCTGTACTAGCACCCCTAAATGATGTAACCTTGTGATTTTTCCCTTTAAAAACTGAGCTTGCAGACAGGCGGGCACTTCCTCCAGCCTCCAATGCGTTGGATGTATTGGACGAAGTCCCTGCCTAGGCTTGTATTGGATATCCAGAATTAAACCTTGCTTTTGCATTCCAGCATGCTTGTCTTTGGTGGTCTCTCTGGGGGTCATGATCTGGGCACAACAAAGTAAGTCCATTGTTTCCCCCAAGCAGGGAGGCCAACTGACCTATCACAACCTGCTGTGGTTTAGCTGAAGTCCATAGAAGATGTGACTGCTGGTTCCTTTAAGTGGCTTCGAGGCAGAAAACAAAGATGGAACACCCCTGAGGGGTGCCTGGGACAACCCTGGAACAAGGGCTGGATGTTCCCTCTCTTACAGCCCACATTCCTTCCTGCTTGGGAAGCAATGGCTCCTCCAGTGGAGGGGCGTCCTCTATCTCTTCGGCTCTCCCAGGGACATTTGACATGTGAGCAGAATTGCAAATGGAGTTTGAAGTGTACATGGAAGTATTTAGACAGGATGGTCCTTAGAAAATGGTGCTCTTTGCACATCTCAATTCAGAGGCCCAGTTCCTTGGTGTGCTTTAGTTACTGTTCTATTGCTATGATGAAACACCATGACCAAGGCAGCTACAGAAGGAAGGGTTTATTTGAGCTTATGGTTCTAGATGGGTGAGTCCATCATGGCAGGGAAGCGAGGCAGCAAGTAGCAAGAGTGGTGGCAGGAGCAGGAAGCTCAGTGTCCACACCCTCAACCACAGCAGGAGCAGGAAGCTCAGGGTCCACACCCTCGACCACAGCAGGAGCAGGAAGCTCAGTGTCCACACCCTCAACATAAGTGCTGAACAGAGAGAGCACACTGGAAGTGCCTCCAGGCTTTTAATCTCAAAGTCCACCCCCAATAATGTACTTCCTCCAGCAAGATGTACCACCTAAACCTCCCCAGACAATACCACCAACTGGAGACCAAGTATTCAAATGTCTGAGCCTATGGGAGGCATTCTCATCCCAACCACTACAAAGTGTGTCTTGTTTTTTCCCAATTCCTTGTCTTGAGCTTTGCATGTCAGCTGATGTGGCAGTTTGAATGTAATTGGCCCCAATAATCTCATAGGGAGTGGCACAATTAGGACGTATGGCCTTGCTGAAGTGGGTATGGCCTTGTTGGAGGAAGTGTGTCACTGTAGGGGTGGGCTTTGAGGTTTCCTGTGCTCAGGATACCACCCAGTGTCTCAGTTGACTTCCTGTTGCCTGCAAGATGTAGAATTCTTCAGCTAATACTCCAGCACCACATCTGCCTGCACACCGCTATGCTCCCTGACATGATGATAATGGACTGAACCTCTGAAACTGTGAGCCCTAATTAAATGTTTTCTTTATACGAGTCGCTGTGGTCATGGTGTTTCTTCACAGCAATGGAAACCCAAACTAAGACAGCTGCCAATTACCATCTGCAGTTCAGTCTGCTTGAATAAAGTCATGTAAACTGCTAGGAGACGTCTCACAAATGAGTCTTTTTCAAGTATTTCTCAAAGAATTATTTTATAAAGCCAAGGTGTGAGGCTGGAGAGATGGCTCAGCAGTTAAGAGCACTGGCTGCTCTTCTAGAGGACCTGGGTTCAGTTCCCAGAGCCCATGTGGTAGCTCACAACCACATGTAATTCCAGTTCCAGGGGATCTGATGTCCTACTCTGGCCTCTGAGGTTATTGCATACATGGGATGCACAGACATACAAGTAAGCAAAATTCTCATACACAAAAAATAAAAATAAATAAATCTTACTAAAAAGACAAGCCAATGTGTTATCACTATGTATAGCATCCATCAACTGTGGCCACATCTAATTAGCAAAGATACAGTCATTGAGGGATGGGAAGGGTTGATGAGATCCTCTCACAAAATATACATGCAGGAGCAACATGGTGAGGGTGAATAGACATTTGTGCATTTCCTGAACCTGTGAATCTGAGCAGACAGTCAGCTCTGCATGTTAAAGTTATGTTTGCTTATAAATATACAATTTTTAACATTAAAAACACTGTGGCTGGGCATGGTGCCACAGACCTGTAAACCTAGCACTTAGAAGGTAGAGGTAATAGGATGGCTGCAAGTTCAAAGCTACCCTGGTCTACACAGCAAGTTCCAGGCCACATAGCCATGGCTGCATAGCAAGACTTCGGCTTAAAGGAAACACACACATTATACTGTTAATGCAGGGAGAAGTTTATGGGGACAGATAATTTAAAATTCAGGCTGGAACAGTGTGTACTAAACGGTGGCACTGGTGTGTGTGAATGTTTAGCAAAAGGAGGGATGAATTGGCAGCAACTGTGGCTAACGGTGACCGCCTCTCGGTAGGGAGTGAGTCGTGGGCGCATTATTTCACTCTTTGCAGATCTTTGTTGGCTATGTTCTTCAAAGTTTCATTGCTTTCAGAATAATACACAGAGTATCAGTCTCCCTGTTTTAGACGACCCGACCATAGCAGAGTCTCGACCATAGCAGAGTCTCTAGCATTTGCAGAGATCACAGAAAAACCAGATGACAAGACACTCGTAACAGCACCAGCCAACCTTTTCCAAAACAGAGTGAGAACTACAGTTCACACTTATGGGATGAGCTCGGGAAGTGGCTTGGGTGGAGATCTTACTGTCACGTACAAGGCCCTAGTTTGGATTCTTAACATCCTTCCCCCAGGAATACTGACAGATAGGATTCTAAACCCCTTTGCCAATCTAAAATATATTCTGAAAAGTTCACAGTGGAAATTGTTGCAGCAGCTACTTAACCACAGACCCCATTTTGGTGGAACCGTAGGAAATGCGATCTTCACGTAAGGTCCATGGAGATCCTCTACCTTGGCAATCAGGTGCAAAGGCCTCTCTCTTGTCTTGACTACCTTACTGTGGGAGACCTCCTTTCCCTTTTTCCCCAGGGTGCTCTTGAGGAGGGTGAAGTGAGAAATATTTAGATAGAAGGATAGAGGGGAGAAAAACAGATAGAAACACAAGGTAGCCTCGGGAGGGCCTGCCTCTTCTAACGGCTTTTTACAGGAATGCCAAGGGGTGGAGCAAAGAGCTCCCCCTGGCTCAGCCAAGTGTAGACCCTTCCAATCACTTTGTAACCACGAACATGGTCAAGCAATTCTCTAATGCAGCTCTGCTGGGTAAAGCAAGCTCAGATCTCACTAGGAACCTTTGTGGGCCCCCACACCTTACTTAAACAAGAAACTCTGCACCCAGACTCTCACATCAAGGTCCTCACTGAAGTAAAGTGCAGCACAAAGAGCAACAAACGTGCTTCTCTCCACAGCTAGCCAGGTCTGTCATAGGCCTCTCCTAGTGAGGAGGGCACTAGAACCCAGCCAGGTCTGTCA
>CABHPP010131038.1:54746-73518 GCA_902168425.1 Peromyscus attwateri
AAGGAAGGAAGGAAGGAAGGAAGGAAGGAAGGAAGGAAGGAAGGAAGGAAGGAAGTCCTTGCCGGCCGCTTTCCTCAGCAAGCACATTGGAGAGACACACGTTGCCAGCAGCAGTTTGAGAGCACAGAGCTCTTTCACAAGTGATTCTCCGAGGATGAAGGGGAACTGATTCTGTTCAGCAGAAAGCAGCTGCTTGTTTGGTGCCTTGCCTTCCTGTGAGCTCCCATCATGGCTCACAAAACCATTGCTATCTACATAAAAAAGCATGTATGTGAAAATTTCACTTTATCTAAGGATGAGGCCTTTGACGAGAAATATCACAATGAGAGGAGAAATTGCTCCCCGGGCCAGCGTTCTCTTTCATGGATTGGGGAAGTGAAGCGAGCAGAGAGAGGAGGCTGGGGAGGAGTTTGGAAGGGACAACCGGCACTGACTGGTCTTTCTTTCACAATGTTTTGTACCTTTCTGCACAGGAGTGATGGAGAATGCACGTCTCTTCCTCTTTCCCAGGGTCAGCAGGCACAGTCCCGCACACTGTGCTCCGTGCTCTCAACACGGTCTAATGTACACACAGCTGTCCATCCGGATCAAGGAGCCCAGGATCTAATGAGTGTCTCTCCTGAGCATCGTGGGCCACATTGTGACTTCTGCATTTTTTGGTGTGCCCTGTTTGGAATCATCTTGCTTTTGTTTCTGTGTCCTTCTCTTCCTTTAAATGACACAACTTAACAACTTCCTGTGTGGAAGCATTATTCTGTGATAGTTCAGGGAAAATTCAGTTGGCTTATCAGAAAGGCCCGGGTGCTCTGGAAAGGACGAGAGGGTTGGGGCTTCTTGCCGCTCTTTGACGAAGTTTTGCCAAAGCAAGAGATAGCAGGCATTTTGATGGCTGCTCTGATGCAATTCAGTTTTCAAGTATTCATTCCAGTGAATCCAGCCAGGTAGTCCAAATTTGCATCAGACTTCTGTCATCTGCCCACATTCCCATTGTTTTCTTATTTATATTGTAATTTCCATCATGACTTGCAAACATTCAAGTCACTGATTTAGTGCTGTGAATTGGCTGTCCTAACACACAATGCAAATGTAAGGTTAGACGTAAATAGCATTTAAATACATAACGTTAGTAGTTAAAGCAAAGACCCCGTTAGCTCTCAGCTGAGTCGAACATCTGTTGGGAACACGGTAATTATTAAGTAGGTGACTGCATTCTTACAAAACAGAACTTCAAATGTACAGAGCAGGCCTGGACGAAACCACAACCTTCCCCCTGGCCCCTGCTCTAGCCTGGAGCAACGATGATGCACATTTATCCCCGAGGGAAGAACTGTGGGCTGTCAGAGCGCCTGCCTGTCCTCTGAAGTTCTCCATCATCCACAGGCCTCAAGCCAATGTTTGTTAATATGAAGGCCACAGCGTGAGGGGTGCTATTGATACCGAGTGTACGCAAACCAGATAGAGTCGCTGCCTTCTAGGGGCATATGTTAGAACTTCAGAAACACCAATAAATCGCCAACCATTAACACCAATTGTGCAAGACCTAAGAAAAAGAAGGTGCCAGGGAAGGTAATAAAGGATGTGTGCGTAAACTCACAGGGCAAAGGCACGCTCGGTGAGTGGTGAGGTCTGCCCCTGGAACTCCGGGGACAACTCTCTAAGTACTAACCTATTCTTTCCTAATGACAGGCAGGCAGTACCCCAATGCCTGGGCATAGGTTGGTTTTTTGTTTTTGTTTTTGTTTTTTTTGTTTTTTTTTCTATTCTTTGTGTGAAAATTTTGTCTGTATTTTGTTCCCACTCTGTGACAGGCAGAGTTCTAGCCCCGTGAATCAGGCAGACAGGATTTTTGTTCCCATATTGCTTTTATTCTAGAGGTAAGATTTCTTTCCCAGAACACAAAAGAGGAAAATATAACTGGATCCTGGGCCATTAAAAATCACTTCTAAAGAACATCATAGATGGGCTGGGGAGATGGCTCAGTGGGTAAAGTACTTGCCCTGCAAGCCTGAGGACCTGAGTTCAATCCCCAGCAGAGGGAGAAGCTGGGAGGAAGGCCAGGAAGATCCCAAGAGACTGCTGGCCATTCAGTCCAGCTGAAAACACAGCTTTCCATTCTTAGGAGACTCTGCCTCGAGGTAGCAACACAGACAGCAATAGAGAAAGACACCAGGCGCACTTCTCTGACCTCTATGTGCATGTGCATATGTGTGTGTACCAAAGGCACCACACACACACACAACACCCCCAACACACACACACACAACACCCCCAACACACATACACACACACCACCCCCCAACACACACACACACAACACCCCCCAACACACACACACAACACCAACACACACACACAAATGGAACACCAGTAGGGCGGGAGAGGAGGTTCAGTAGTTAAGAGCACTTGCTGAAGCCAAGCACATGCCTTTAATCCCAGCACTCAGGAGGCAGAGGCAGGTAGATCTCTGTGAGTTCGAGACCAGCCTGGTCTACAGAGCAAGTTCCAGGACAGCCAGGGCTACCCTGTCCCAAAACAAACAAACAAAAAAGAGCACTTGCCATCTTTCTAGATGACCCAAGTTTGAATCCTAGGACCTACATCAGGAGGCTCACGACCGACTTTAACTGCAGCTCCAGGGGATCTGGCTCCCTCTTCAGCCTCCTCAGGTCTCACACACATGTGGCATACATATACCCAGACAACACACATATACATAAATAAATAATAACGGGAATTTTTAGAAAAACAAATGTACGCTTACCCAATATCACTTGACTGTTTAATCACATGCTTGCAGGTTTATAGTCATGAGAACTGTCATTGGCCACGGAGATGTGCTGGTGAGCGGGTGTTACAGATGGACAGCTCAGGGCACTCATTCTTCTTGCTCTTCTCCTGAAGTTTGGCCTTAGTGGGGATTTGCCCATAGAATGACTGACAAGGCTGAGCCGTGGGCTTTCTGATCACACTCACTAGTCTCTGTGATTGGGCAGCAGTCTTTCCTGAGCTGTGAGCCTGTGAACAGGACCTGAGTCTGCACTGAGGTGGTGCATTTCTCCCCAGGTACTAGTAACTCCAGTGCCCCCTTGGTGGAGGCCAGCCAGCATCCCCCAGGAGACCGCTAGCCTCTTCCCAATAAGCTATTTGAGTTAAGGAAAAAGAAGGAGATATTTTGGAGATAGCTCACCAGGAATATCTCACTAGGGAGAAAATAATGATTTACGGTACCAGGTAGGAATGGGGTATTGCAGGGCTTACAATAAACCATTTTTGAGAAATTGACTCATCTTCTCAAAAGCTGTCAAGATAGACTAGAAAAATCCGGGACAATGGACCGTGCAACGTTTGATCTCTTTATAAATGCACTTGCTTGGACATGGGAAGGAGGGCAGGCGAGCACAGCCAATGGAGTTCTTTTAATTAAACCAACAGGCATTTCTCATTTATTCCATAAGCTGAAACAGTGCCTGAGATCAATCAAAAAACAGCCAGCACTCCAGTCCTGTCCCCTTTTCTTGTGAAACTGAAAAGAAACAAAACAAGACAAAGGCACAAAGAATATTTGTCACAGGCCATTGAATGATAGTTACCTGACACCAAAGCTTCTCTTCCAAGTTCAGCAAAAATGCACAAAGAATTGGATAAATATTGAATTCTCCTTTAAGGTAACAGCTCAGACTATTAATGTGATCTTTAAAAAATGTATTGCTTTCTTTGAAATTAAAGTCCATCACTACATACAATTTTTAAAATATATCATATTGCTCTTTGCCTCAGCTTAGGGAAGAACTTTTGTGTGGTTTTGTCTCTGAACTTGGAGTAAGTAGTTTTTCTCTTGAAAACAGTCTGAACATTTTCAAAGAAACATAGTTTTGAAAACATAGGCTGCCTACAATATGTTGTGGTCACATGTCCTGCAATGCCACAAGGAGCTACGGTTGATTCATGACAGTCTGGGAAAGACTGGGTTAGACTGTGGCAAGCATTTTGCCCACCAGTGTCTGGAGGAGGCAGAGGTAGGTGACGTGTCTTCTTCAGTCACTTTCCATCCTGTTTTTGAGAACCAGAGCTTGCTATTCTGGATGTCCAACAAGTCCCTGGGGTCCACCTGTCTGTTTCCCAGGGCAGGTCTGGCATGTGCGGCCACACCCAGCTTTTCCTTGGGCCCTGAGGATCTGAACTCACATCCTTGTGCTCTCCCGAGGGGTGACAGCTGAGCTGGATCCCTGAGACCCACCCATGGTCAAGGGAGAGAAGCAGCCTCCTGCTGTCCTCCGACCTCCCAACCCTGATGCAAAAACGTTTTAAAAATACCGACACCCACTTCTCTTTCTTACATTCTTGCTCCCTAGTTCAAGATTATATAAACCACTGTCTTAAGGTAATCAGCAGAGTACTAGAAACTCAGAATGCATTTATATTTAGATTACATTGCCAACAAATACAAGATGCTTAGTTAAGTATGATGTCAGACAAAAAAACAAAAACTCTTTTAGTACAAATATGTCCCAAATGTTGCATAGACAGCCTGTGTTTTTGTAGCATCTGAAACTTCTAATTAAGTTCTATATTTTTACTCAAAAATTCTTAGTTTGCTTACTGTTTTATTGATGCTTCTTAGAAACATAGGCTGTTATGACTGAATGAAGGTGTTAGAGTATCCTGGGATCTGAAGTCAGTCCTCACACAATTCCCACATTCATTGTTTGCCTTGGATTGGATCTTGCCTCTTAATCAAACGTCACAAGTGTCTTCAGTAGGACCAGCAAAAAACAAGGCTATGCAGACTCCATCTTTGCACTAATTTTAATGATTGCTGAATTTACTTGTTTGTATGTGGAGATCAGAGTACAAATTCTGAGAGTTAGTTCTCTCCTGCTACCATGTAGGTCCCAGGATTGAAATTCCGTCACCAGGCTGGGGGACAAGTGCCTCTACTTAGTGAGTCACTCACACCCACCTGCCACTACTTTTAAATGCTAATTTTCATCTGTATTTGTTAACTACATTTCTTCATGTCTGCAAGTGCATATCATTCCATAAAAAGTGTATTCAAGGCTTCTCACTCCAAAGCACACTGGACAGGTGAGGAGTAGTCCCAATGAGTGCTTGTAACTTTCCCATTTTACTCAGACATAGATTAGTATGGTTGTGTGTGTGGTTACATGCATCCCATAAGTATATTCTTGGTGTGTGGATCCATGTTGACTTTGTCAAGCAGTGGTACTGCTGTGGGAGAGGTTGTGGGGGTCTGAGCTTTGCTTTGACGACTGTGGTTGGAACGAGAATGTCCCCCATAGACTGGTACATTTTAACACCTGGTCCCCACCTGGTGGCTCTGTTTCCGAACGTTGTGGAGACCTTAGGAGGTGGAGCTTCCTGGAATAAGATGGTCACTTACAGAGGGGTTTGAGGGTTGCCACCCCGGTTCCACTTTCTATTCACTCTGGTTCCACACTCGAGCCACCACAGACATCTACTACTATGTCTCCCCTCCATGAGGAACCGTGAGCAGAAGTAAACCATTTTTCTCGAGTCGTTTCTTGTCAGTGTTTGGGCACAACAACAAGAAAACAAATGCAACGACCTTAGAAACACCCCCCACACTTGCAGAGCTGTCCGTCCGAACAAGTCCCAACACGAACTTTTTGTTCAAAAAATTAAGAGTGTTCTTGTCTACTTAACTAAAATAGGAGACTGGGAAATAGTTCCAGCTAATGTTGTGTGTTTCCTTTCTACTTCTAAATAAGTAAAATCAGATGTCAACCTAGGGACCACACACTATTGAAAGACTTGAAATGCTCTCAAACTGGCCTCCGTGTTGTTTTGGCCAAGGCTCTCCAAAGGGAGGCACGGTGACAACATCCCAGCCCAAAGGTACTGCACTGCTGCTTCCCCACCTCAGGAACCAGTCTTCCAGGACAGCTTTAAGTGACGCCCCTTTCCCATGACTTGTTTACCACCATTCTCATGAGTTTTTTAGTGGTCTGCGAACCAGGTGTACTTTACTGTGATTTTGAACTGACTTTGCTGTTTAAAGGAATATTATTGGTGTTTATTAATTTGCTTTGTGTTTGACCTCCTGAATGAACATTCTATTTAAGGTTTGTCAGTGGCCTACATACAGTTGTGGTAGGGCACTTGCTTAGCGTGTGCGAGGCCTGGGTTCAATCTCTGGTCACACACACACACACACACACACACACACACACACACATACACACACCTGTTCAGACTTAAAATCTGCTACCTGTTCTTTGACCCAGTCTTACTTAGGGACTGGAATCTGAGAGACACATGCTTAGACTACCAGGAGACTATTCAAACAAGTGCAGTGGATAGTAAACACAATCACCTCACTGGAATCTTTCACGAGATAGTCTAGGAAGGGACACGCAAATCTTGTCTGATGTAATTAAGAACAGTGTTACAGTTGATTAACCCCATCACTAAAGGGGGTCTGAAAACTTCCCATCCTCATTCTAATAGTTCCAAAACAAGATTTCTTGTTAAACAACAATACTCTCAAGAAACAAAAACAGTCAGTAAGATGACTCAGCAGGTCCAGGTCTGGCAATGCAAGCCTGGAGCCCTGAGTTTGGTCCCTAGAACACATGTAAGGTGTATGGAAATGACTGACTCCACAGTTGTCCTTTGACCCCTACGTTTGCTGTGCTGACACACGTGTGCACCATACACACTGAAATCTTTTATTAAAAGAAAGAAGAAATTTGATCCTTCTGTTTAACATTTATGCATTGAATACATTCACCTAGCTTATAAATCTTATAAACATTAAATCACATGACTGAAAAAACCATCTGACTATTTGGTTATCTGCAAGGAAAGGCATCTGAAGCAGGGGGTTGATCTCAGTGTGGATTGCTTGCCTATAGGTTTACGGGGGATGAAAGGAAAGATATTAGATACAGTTTACTACTTTATAAAATATTTATTTATTTCTAGGTGGTGACTTACTATGGTACACAGGATGGCCTCTGACTTCTGCATTCCGGTAATTCTCCTGTCTCAGCATTCCAGGTATCCACAGGAACGTAGCACCATGCCTAACTGTCACCTATTCCTGCTTAAGTAAAACCTTGTGAGCAAGAAACACATCACCCTAACATTATCAAAATTGTTTTTCTTAAACTAGGTCAAAACCAAAATATTGTCATATCTCTAGGACAAGCTGTAAGTTTGGTGTTGGCATTCAGTGTTATTTACTAGTGTGAATTTATTATTATTTTTAACTGAACTGTTCATTCTTGGAAACCCTCAACTGGTCTTGAATGACTAGATTTTATGCATTTATACATTTTTGTGTATTTTAAACACATTTTGATATGTTCATATTTAATTAGGGTTTATGCATAAAACCTCTTACTATTCTCTGGGTGTGTTCATGCAAAATAGATGTCTCCCCCTTCTTCAGTGGAGTCATTGGTGAACATCACATCTGGAATCAAATATTTCATTTTCTTATGGGAATAACTATGTAATATCCTCTCTGTGTAATATTTTTAATCCTTTATATTCCAGTTTTTATTCATTTGTTTTGCAGAGATTAAACCCAGGCTCTGGTGTATGCTAGACAAGCACTTTACCACTGAGCCACATCCCTGGTATATTCTAATTCTTCACGCTGATAATTTGTGCCATGTCTTTTTGTTTATGATTCTACTCACCATAGATGTGTGAACTGATCAGTCCTTTCAAAGACCCAAGTTTTGTCTTGATCATTCTTCTTCATGATTTCTCTGCATAACTCTAGCTATCCTGGAACTAACTCTGTAGATCAGGCTGGCCTCGAACTCACAAAGAGATCTGCTTGCCTCTGCCTCCCAAGTGCTGGGATTAAAGGTGTGTTTTCTTATCTCTTACATTCTACTTTGTGTGTTTTAATTTTGGTAGAACAGGTCCAGAAGCCATCATCCAGACTTGGTAAACCATTATTCCCCATCTGTAGGCAGTGCCTCGCCTGTCCCCTTGTTCAGCCATACGTAATAAACATGCTGTGCTTCCTCGGTGCTGTGATGTCTCCTGAGAGTCCAGCCAGCTCAATCCCAATGTTTCTGTGCATCTGTACATTTGTCTTCTCTTCATTCCCCTGCCTCCACAATCAGTTCAGTCCCTGGAGCCATGCAAGAACAGACAATCAGGGTTCCCATCTCTCTTACATCTCCTTTTCTGCAAGTATAGAATGCATCTGGGTGGTTTATTTTGGGTGCTTTTCACTAATTTTGGGAAATTCTCTCAGCCCATTGTCTCTGTCTCATACTCATCTCTTTCCTTTTCAACTGGAACTCTGAGTAGATGTAAGGTAAGCCTTGTTATTCTAAGTTCCACATTACATGAACTTGTTTGTATTTACCTGTCCGTGTCTCCGCGTTCTGAATAATTTCCTTTTGTCTGTCTTTGAACGCTGTAATTCTCTTTTCAGGTGTTTCCTGTGTGTTGGTAAAGCTGAGGCTTGGATTTTCATTGTTTCACATCTCAAGAAGTTTTGTTAGTTCTTACAGTTATGCTGGCGTGCTTTCTGTGGTTTCCTAGTTCCTGCACTTTACTTTTTATTGTTACAGTACACAAACTTGGTACTAGTAATTGGAATATTCTCCTATCTCACGGTTTTTTGTCTTTGTTTTTGTTTTAAGATTTGGTTTTGCTGTTTGCTACTCTCCTGGTTCTCCATGACTTGCTCCCCTGTGGCATACTCACTTTCATGAGCTGCTTGTGGGTTCCCTTGGCAAATTATTTCTGAGAACTACTAAGGGCCAAAGCAGACAAGCCTCTTCTTCTGCCTGGTGCAGACACTCCAGCAACTGAGAAACGCCTTCAACGCAGGCTTAGGGTGAGGTTCCGGGGTATCTCAGACCACCTTAGTGCTGCACGCATGCAAGCTCCCGAAATATCCATAAGGAAACAGTTTCTCCAAGTTGGTTTTTATCTTCCAGTGCTTTTTTTATCTAGAACTGAGGCAACTCTGCCATGGATACCAGGCAGGGCCACTCCTCGCTCAATCTCACCCTGAGCAAATCAGCCTGTGAACTTGGTTTAGTGGGAGAAGAGTCACCTTTTGTATCTTCGCCTTGGGTTAGCCCTGGGCTGTAATTTCTGTTGTGGACCCTCCACAAGGATAAAGCCAGGACTTACCTGGTTCAGCAAATACTCCCCCAACAACAGTCATCTGCTTCTGGTGGCCCTTCTCCATTTAGGCTTTGTTGGTACTCCTGCCGTCTCACTGGGTCCTTATTTCTTCAACATTTTCGTTTGATGTGCCACCTGCCCATCATTTATAAGTTGTGCTCCCCTCCCCACACCCCTTTGGGAGTGGCTGGTCTGAATAACCTAGCCTGCCTGCCATATTGTTCGAATGGTAATCTCCTTTATAACAACAACAACAACAACAACAACAACAATAATAATAACAACAACAACATACAATTTCTGTCCCCTTTCTCACTCTTCAAATATCTTGGTGTTAATATTAGGGTGTGTACGCTTCCTCCAGGGTGCTTTTGTGTTATCTTTTCTGCAAAGGCACAACTCTTAAGTCTACTTTCTCACCAATGGCTTTCATTTCCTGTTGCCTCCGTTTCCATTGCTGTTCTTCCTCTGAGACACCTGTTACATACGGCAGGCTGCCATGGACTAGGGCCCTCCTGCCTTAAATCTCTCATGGAGGGCTGGGATGTGTCACCACACCTAGACTTCATTCAACAACTTCTGTATTTACTTTGCTCATGACTTGGCAGGGGAGAGAGTATTTCTTTTCTGGTAATTTTTTTTTTTTTTTTTTTTGGTTTTTCGAGACAGGGTTTCTCTGTGTAGCTTTGCGCCTTTCCTGGAACTCATTCTGTATAGCCCAGGCTGGCCTCGAACTCACAGAGATCCACCTGCCTCTGCCTCCTGAGTGCTGGGATTAAAGGCGTGCACCACCACCGCCCGGCCTGGTAATTTTTTTTAAGGAGAAAGTTATTCTTCTAATTTTTGAGTTGAATATTTCATTCAATTTCTTTTTCTTTTTCTTTCTTTCTTTCTTTCTTTCTTTTTTTTTTTTTTTTTGACTTTTTGAGACAGGATTTCTCTGTGTAGCTTTGCGCCTTTCCTGGAACTCACTCTGTAGCCCAGGCTGGCCTGGAACTCACAGAGATCCGCCTGGCTCTACCTCCTGAGTGCTGGGATTAAAGGCGTGCCACCCGGCCAATTTCTTTTTTATACAATGGAAATACTTAAATAAATGATTTGGATTTTGGTTCATCTGTGTACATTCCATTAGGTTATTTCATATCCTTTTACCATCCTACAAGATCTAGATTATACTTTTGATTTTTTTTTTTTAGTGTTGCCTTAAGACATGGAGTAATTCATCCCCCCACATTTCCAAATGATTGGTTCACCACCACCGCCACCCCGGTTAATCATTTGTATTAATTTTGATCTTGTTTTATTAGAGAATAGAAATTTGGCCTGTTTGGGACATTTTGAAAATATTTGCTAAGTTTTTAATTTCGTATGTATTGTGTTGCTTGTGTGTCTGTGCCGTAGCATGTGGTAGTATGCTGTCTTGTCAGGACTGCCAACCTGCAAATAATGACATGGGGAGTTATTAATTATGAACGCTTGTTATTAGCTTAGACTTTTTTCTAACCTGTTCTTATAACTTAATTAACCCATGATTTAATCTACATTCTACAACGTGGCTCAGTTACCTCTTCTCAGCATGGCATGTCCAACCTGCTCCGTGTCTGTTGGTGTCTCCGCCTTTCTTTTTCTCAGAGTCCTGTGTCCCTGCAAGTCCCGCCTAACCTCTTCCTGCCCAGCTATTGGCCATTCAGCTCTTCATTGAACCAGCCACAGTGACCATCTTCACACAGTGTAAAGGAATGTTCTGCAACAATCACTGCACACATGTGAGTGTCAGAGGACAGCATGCAGGAAGGAGTCAGCTCTTTTCTTCTACCATGGGGGCCAGGGACTGAGCCTGGGTCTTTAAGCTCAGAGGCAAGCACTTCCACCTGCTGAGCTGGCTCCCGGCTCTAATTCTCTGAGTTTTTAGTGCCCTGAAGTATTATCAGCTCTACAGATCTTTGTCAAAAAGAAATAATCACATCATTCAAAGTGTAAGGGTAGATAGGCTGACAGGGAGGGAGGTATTAAACTTTAAAACTCTAATCTGGCCAGGGGGTGGTGGTGCACACCTTTAGTCCTGGCACTCAGGAGGCAGAGGCAGGCGGATCTCTGTGAGTTCGAGGCCAGCCTGGTCTACAGAGCTAGTCCAGGACAGCCAGAGCTACACAGAGAAACCCTGCCTTGAAAAACAACAACAACAAAAAACCCAAACAACCAAACTCCAATCTGTTTGTTTTTTGCCTCATTTATTAGCCAGGTTGTTATTCAAATAACCAAACTGTAAATAAGAACCCTTCTGAGGAGGGGCAGTGAGGTGGCTCAGCAGGTAAAGGCACTTGCCACCAAGCCTGACAACCCAAGTTCGATTCCCAGGACCCTCCTGGTGAAAGGAGAGAACCAACTCCCACAAGTTGTCGTCTGACTCTCACATGAAAATGCTCACTCGTGTGTGCATGTACATACACACACACACACACACACACACACACACACACACAAATGTAACTTAAAAATAATCCTTTCCAGGAGTAATATATGTAAGCATATCTAAATTTAAAGACGCTTCCCCTAATACTACTTTAGCATACTTAATATTTTAGTAACTAATGTACTTGAAAGAGCAAAGATTAGTGTTGCAGTAAGATTTTTCACTCACTCTCAAATTTTTATTGTTTATCCCTTTCAATGCTGAACAAAAATAAAGTGGTTTTCCATGCTGCGCCCCTTCAGGAAGAATCGAGATGGCTGTTTGTAATGCTTCTGGCCTGTCACTCGTGTTATTTTTCCTAGCAACCACACATTTTAGGGGGGAAGGATAAGAATGTTATGTCTAAATGGGACTTTGGAAAGTTTGTTATTTCCCCCCATTTACAAAATCATAAACTGAGTTGAAATAAAAATAAAGGCATTTCTTATTTGGGCATAGAACAGATTTACAAACTAGGAGACAGGTGCAAACAAGTATTCCATCCGAGGGGAGGAAGTGTGGGGTTTAAAGGGGGAGGGATAACGGGGTGAAGGAACTTACCTTGCACGGTTTACACAGTTTATCCCAGTTTGGAACAGTTAGCTCGGTGCAGGAGGTTGCAGTCATGTTCAGCTGTGCACCCTGGTTTCTGGGGACTGTGTGGGGAGTGTGAGGAAGCAGTGACTCTCTCCACACCTCAGCAGAAGCCTCAGGACTGGCCGCTGCTGCAGTTGTATTCTGAAGGCATATTCTTCTCAAACAGTGGTCTCCATCTCAAGTCACTGAGGAACTTGTATGAGGCAAACTGCAGTCTATCAAGTGTGATTTCACTGTCTTCTCTCTTATCCCCACTCTACTTCCTTTTCTCCTTTTAATCATTCTATTGATAAGATTTTTTAAAATATAAGAGCAAAACAAATTCTTGTAGAACACTGGAAACAACATCTGTAGGATAAACACGAGGGACTATGCATACAACCCTAGGGCCAACAGTCGCTGTAAACCATTTTGCTTGTTTTCCGCTGACATTTTTTCTATAAATGCTTCAAGTGAGCACAGCCTTGTGTGTCATGTGTCTGTGTGCATGTGATCTGTGCACACATGTGAAGGTGCACACTCTGAAGGCCAGAGGCTGACGTCAGGTGTCTTCTGCTGTGCTCCACCATGTTTTTTGAGACAGGGTCTCTTCACTGAGCTGAGCTCCACTGGCTCCTGTTCTCTGAACTCCACAGATCCACCTGTCTGTGCTCCCACACTGGAGTTACAACACATGCATGTTGCTGTGCCTGGCCTTTTAAAAGTTATTACTCATTGTATTTTATGTATGGGTGTTTTGCCTGCGTGTGTGTGTGTGTGTGTGTGTGTGTGTGTGTGTGTGTGTGTGTGTTGCCCATGTGTCTACTTAGTGCTCACAGAGGTTAGAAGAGGACATCAGATCCTGTGGAACTGGAGTTACGGTTGTGAACCACAACATGGGTGTTGGGAATCAAACCCAGGTCTTCTGCAAGTGCAACAAGTGCTCTTAACTACTACTATCACTCACTTGCTGTCACTTTAATGCTGGACTGTAATTTTCAATGATTTTATGTCACTAAAATGTCAGTGAATTTTCTTTGTTTTCTTAAGACCCAGTGGATCTTGAACTTTGGGGTGAACATATGTAACATGTGACCCTGAGTTTCTGACTCAGTAAGTCTAGGGTAGAACCAAGGAAGATGCATGTCTGCAACCTGAGGTGATATTGATTCTGCTGATCCAAATTGCAGTAGCGGAATATGTAAGGATTTGTTTCGGCGATCTGTCCTAAAAGGCACTGTTCATTTCTTCCACAGGACACTCTACTTTTGTATATCTACCAATGTTTCTCAAAATTCCCAATGATGGTGCCAGTGAAATCACCCATGTGATACTAGGAACAGGCCTAAATATGTCAATAGAGTGTAATTAAAGGTTTTTAAAATGTAATTTAAAAGAGGATTCAAAAAGATTATAGGCTAAAGTGTATATATATATATATATATATATATATATATATATATATATATTAATGTAAGGAATGAAAAAATTACAACTATAAAAGGGTTCAGTGTGACTGACTCATAGAAGATAAAAATAAAGAGGTAAGAGATGAACCTTTGTATTCAGAAGGTATGTGGGACAGAGGTCAAAGACTTTCCGCAGGAAGGAAAACGGCGAAGGAAGTGAAGTAAATGACAGCAGGTGACTTTACAAACAAAGTCAGAGCAGCTGGACAGTGATGGAGTGCAGAGCCAGTAAGATTCCACAGTGACCAAGGGACAAGCTGACAGCTGGACTCTGGAGAACCCTGTAACAGACACTGCTCTTTCCTTTTCCTACCAGGAAAAGCATTATGTTTTTTCCTGCAAAATCAAAAGTAGAGTCTCCTGTGGAAGAAATGAACAGTGCCTTTTAGGACAGACTGCTGAAACAAATCTTTACACATTCCGCTATTGCAATTTGGATCAGCAGAATCCACATCACCTCAGGTTGCAGACATGCATCTTCCTTGGTTCTACCCTAGACTTACTGAGTCAGAAACTCAGGGTCACTGTTACATATATTCACCCCAAAGTTCAAGATCCACTGGGTATTAAGAAAACAAAGAAATTTGTTAAAGTTAAAACAGTGCAAAACAGAGAAATTGAAATAAGAGCTCAAAAATGCTTTATTAGAAGGGAAGGAAACATGGGGAGATCTTCAGAACACTAGTCCGAGTAAAATTTAGGGCTGGAGAGATGGCCCAGTGGTTAGAAGTGCTGGCTGCTCTTCCAGAGAACTATTTCAACCCCAGCATCCACGCACTAGCTCACAGCTGTCTGCAAATCTAGTTCCATGGGATCTGATGCACTCTTCTGACTTCTGAAGGTTCTAGGTACATGTGCACACACACACAATTAATATTTTTTAAAGTGAAATTTGAGAAGTAATCTTGAAAAATTAAGCATGATTGACAGTCAAATCCATAAGCACAGAGAATAATTTAAAACCTTTTCAAGAGTCAAAAAGTACTTTTCAACATTAAGAATTACTTATAATCCCAAATCTTCTTAAACATCTATTAAACCAAAACTTGTATCTTCATAAATCCTTGGAAGAGATTCAGTTAGCACAAAGCTGGATGTTGCAATTTTTCCTGAAGAATGAATTTCAAGTATTTTGTTGGAATAATGGGATGAGAGAGATTTAGTCAGCAGAGGAAATCCTAGGGCCTTCCTCCTTGAAATCATGCAGAAGCAGAGAACTATAAACAGAATGAGTCATCCTGTCAACCAGAACTGTAGTTTGCAAATGGTAGTTTCCCCAAATTCAGCATTGTTCAATGATTTTTGTTATGCCATTAGGCAAATGTAGTCTACATTCTGTCTACTTACTAAATTCATCAAAAGAAACAGATTTTCTCTTTTGTCAACTACAGCCATCAGTGGGAAGGAATGTAAGAAAAGACAACTTTGTGAACTTTAAATATGCTGAAATTCTACTTCTGGGACAGTGTCAGAGGTAAAACAGCCAGCTCCAGGGTTTCCAGACTAGTCCGGGCTCAGGGCAGAACCAGGTTGGTGCAATTGGTTGGAAAGTGGTCCTAGCAATCCCACACTCGTTTCCTGTGTGCACCTACTGGCAGAGGAGGACACGCCCTCGGTCAGTCTGAACTTCCGAGGCCAACAACCTGGGACATGGTCATCACTTGTTTATTTAGAGTTTTCGCTTCAGCAGCTTTGTAGTTTCAGACTACAGCTATCTTTCATTAAAAGCATTTAAAAGTATTTATGCTACTGTTTACAAATTTCATATGCCAAGTGCTGCTTCCTGGCATGAAGAAATACTTCTAGACAGTTTCTACCCTATGTCCTAGCACTAAATTCAGCAGATTAAGAGACTCTGTCCACAAACCTACAGGGACAAGTAGCTCAGATTTGCCTGCACTGAGCTGTGAGTAGTTGAACTCCTTTCCTTTTTAATCTTCTGTCTTTGGAAGACTTGTGAGAACCCAGAACAAAGCTCACCAGAAGTTCTATGAGCAGACAGCTCATTTGATGGCCAGTCCTAGGACAGACTATTGGTGAATAAGCATGCTGGTAGCCCCTGGCCATTCACGGATGCCATTATGCAATAAAGTTCCTTTTTCTAGTTCTCCAGTTGTTTTCATCCTGAGTTAGAAATACAGATTGGGTTCACTGTTGCTGGAGTCTTTCTGTCTCTCTTTCCCTAAGTACCTGACTGGACTTCAGCTGGCCTAGGCAGGCTTTGAATTTGTGATCCTGCCTTAGCCTCCTGAGAAGCTAGAATTACAGGCCTGTGCCATCAGACATTTGATTTATTTATGTTGGGTCAAAGTTACATTCTGGAATAAATCCCATTTGCCTGTTGTACTTTTTTCTATTTCGCATAAGAATTCTGCATCTGTTTCTCCATGGTAGTTGTTGACTTGGTTTTCTAACATCTCAGTGTTTATAAGATTATGCTGTCAATATTCCTATTTTCCAAATTTATGTAGGACTGACATCACGTTCTTCAACATTTACAGATTTCACCAGTGAAACCATCTGGGCCTAGAGGCTTTTTTGTAAATTATTTTAAAATTACTAATTCAAAATTTATATTTCCTCTTCTTCAGTCAGTTTTGGTCTTGGATTTATTTGTTATCTGATTTTATTGGTCTAAATTAATTTGTAATATTATTCTTTCAGTTTTAACTAGGAGAGTTCAAGCATAGGACTACTATTATTTGAGGTCGGCAAAGTTGAAGGAGACAGTTGTGTGCAAGGCAGAATGCTTAGAGGCTTCCCTGGCTTCACCCACTCCATTACCAGCGTGCCCTGGCACTGAATCAACGGAAGGTTCTTGTCTTATGCCTGCAGAGAAGTATTCAGTTCCTCCAGATGTGACTCATCTGTCTCCTTATCCTTAGTCCTCTATCAGTTTCACTAGAATTTTGCAGTGTACAAAAACAGGCTGTGCATTAACTTGTCCTATGCCCCACAGTTTGCTGTCCCTGTCTTGGATGTTTTAATTTTTTTGCTCTATATTTTTCTAATAAAGGCTTTAAAAAACAATATATTTGTCTATAATAATACTTCAGCTACACTGCATAAATTCTGAGATAATGCTGATGGATATTAATTTATTAATGGTTATGGACAGTGTGTTCATCTATGGGTATAGTATGTGAATATGAGTGTTGTTCCAACAGGGTGGCTTACACACATCAATCTCATATAAGCTTAGACAAGCACAATGACAACATTAGTCTCAGAAAAAACGGACAGATTAAAAAAAAAAAGTCACAGACCAGTATCACTCATAAATACAGATGCCAAAGTCCCACACAAAATGGATAATAAAGTTGAAAAAGAATAAAATGTGACAGAATATTCACGTAACTGCACAATAACATTCAGTTATATAATTTCAGTATGTCCTCCCAAGTAGGTAGTAAGCTGATACAGACTCCCAGGCAGGCAGCCTAAGTATTCCTCTTGCTCTGCTCAGCAAGAATGGTCAGCCTGCCACAGGCAACACATTAACCAGGACAGGAAAACCAGGGTGAAGTTACCATACCTTCCTGAGTACTCATCTGCTGCCACCTGCTGGGAGGCAGAAATGGGCTCCCAGCATCCTAAAAGGTTACAAGGATGACCTTGGATGTCAAGCTTTGCTTATTCCATAAAACTGAACATAAAAAGATGCCTTTTAATAATTTTAGGATAAATTAACTGCATATGAGACCTGAATATAAAATGAAGACATTCTTTCTATGCACAGAAACTGGATGGTTTATTTGCAGTTCTCCTAAGTGGTTTACAATGCAGTTCCTTAAAATGCTGAACTTCCAAAGTATCGGTCAAGTGTGTACTTAAAGGTAAACAATGGTGACTAATTTCTGACGGGCTCAGGGAGAAATGCAGTGCTTAAGAACAACTATATAGATAAGAATGAAAAAAATTTAATCTAAAGAATATAGTAAAGGTTGTCACAGGCAGAATAAAGACCATTCTCTGTGGCTTATAGCACCCGCTCATTTTCCCTGTTTTGTTCTTTAAACAAGCTGAAGATGGAGGTAGATTACATACAAATACAATGCCATCCTATAAAAAGGCATGAGCATGTTCAGATTTTGCTATCCGGAGTTCCAGGAACCTATACAGTATCTGAAACATGGCAGCTACTCAAATTTGTTGAAATGAGTATTTAAAAAGCTGTAACTGAGCCGGGCGGTGGTGGCGCACGCCTTTAATCCCAGCACTCAGGAGGCAGAGCCAGGAGGATCTCTGTGAGTTCGAGGCCAGCCTGGACTACCGAGTGAGTTCCAGCAAAGGTGCAAAGCTACACAGAGAAACCCTGTCTCGAAAAACCAAATAAAAAAAAAAAAAGCTGTAACTGACCAATTATAAAAATTTACAAGTCTTATTATAGCATGCCACACACAGCACTGACCCATAACTACTTTGGTTGGTGAATTCCCAGGCCTTAGTATACGGAGTTAAATATGATACCTGTAATAATGAGGTCATTTCTAAGCCCTTCCCACAGTTCTTAAGACATGGTGAAGCATTTCTTAAGGTCAGGTGATAAGAAAACTACTATAACATGAATTTTGTTTCTTATATGTGAATGTTTAAATAATTGCTAGATAGGATGTCTCCCAAATTTTTAACTTTCAAAAATACTTATTTTCATGCTGTCTGTAAGTCTGTATGTGCTATCCATGTGTACCTGGTGTCCACAGAGGCCAGAAGAGGGCAAGGATTTTTTGGAACTGGAGTTACAGTTGTGAACTGCCTTTGTGGGTGCTGGAAACCCAACCTGGCTTCTCTGCAAGAACAGCAAATAAGTTCTTAATCGCTGAGCCGTTGCTCCAGCCCCAACAACTTTATATTTTTAAACATTTCAAATTTATGGTCAAAGAGTTAAAAAAACAAAACACTTATAGATACCACTTAAATGACCTGTTTTTAACACAATGCCCTACTTTTTCTGTCTCCACGCGCTCCCATTCTGGATTACCTGAAATTTGTAGATCTTATGACCTTAGACCTACTTGATTATACATGGACTAAACACAAAACGATCTTTTTTTTAAGAAAAAAAGATCATTCCTGAGAAATTCAAGTCAATACATGTCTTCGTGTTTAAAATTTTAAAATCCTTACT
>CABHPP010131039.1:0-10765 GCA_902168425.1 Peromyscus attwateri
AAAAAAAAAAAAAAAAAAAAGCCATCCTCAAATTGTCATCTCAAAACCTGCTTTAAAGTGAACCTAACTAAAAATATTAAGGTACTCCTTCCTTGGTATCAGTGTCTCTACCAAACAATATTAATAGTTATTAATACTGCTAATTAAAGCAAAAGTAAGTTGATATTTTGAAGGTCTGCTTCACTGTGGGTTTGGTTCCATCAGCGAAACAGAACCTCCGTGTGCCCACATCAAAGAGTTAACTGTGGGGCATTTGAGGTTGAGCAACCATTTAAGACTAAGAAAAGGTTAAGACGGCCCCAGCTAGGGGCACGTGACTCTCAGTCGCACACTGGAAAGCACTGCACAACTTAGGGCTGCTTTCTGCTCACTGATTGACCACTGGAGGACACCATCTCTGTCTTCCCTACCTCCCACATTGTGTGGGAACTAAAGCCTTAATCTAGAACCGTAAGAGGAAAAGGGTTGTGAAACAGGGCAGCTTTGGGTTGATTTCCTCCGTAAAATTCAAGAGTGGACTGCAAGAAGAGGGTGGTCACAGTCAGAACAGAAAGTGCAGGTAGAACACACCCGAGAAGTCAGAACCCTGTGTCAGACAGTGCTGGACAAACAAGGAAAACACCTTTCTACCCAAAGTCTAGACAGCACAAAGACCATCATGTACCATCTTTTTTTTTTTTTACCAAAATTAGGCAGAGAGATTCTAGTCCAGCTAGAATCAGTCTATGGTAATTTGGACCTGAACATATATTTTCATTCACCTCAGTCAGATGCCCTAACTACCCTCTTCAGTCCTGCATTTAGGAAGCATCTTAACGAATCCAAGACTTAAATCGTTCTCATCACTGCAGCCCAACATGCCAAGACCTGCTCCTCCTGCCGGGTTCCCTATTTAAGTTATAGCTCTACAGGGGTGTGGGAAGCCTGCACCCACCTTTTTCCTCAGGGTACTCTTGAGGAGTGAGGGATAAGAGATTTAGATAGAAATATAGAGGGGAGAGAGAGAGAGATAGAAACACAGGATAGCCTCGAGAGGACCTGGATCCTAATCCATTGGCCCCTTCTGTTGCTGCTAAAGGGCTATTTATAGAAATGCCAAGGGGTGGAGCAAAAGACCTCCCCCAGCACAGCCAAGTGCAGACCCTTCCAAACACCTGGTAACCATGCACTTGATCAATCGATTCCCTTATGCAGCTCTGCTGGGCAAAGCAAGCTCAGATCTCACCAGGAAACCTCTGTGGGCTCCCACAATGGAGGAGCATTTACTTCTGGGGCTACTTTTTGTGAAAAGAGCTGACTCAAGTTCTACTCCAAGTGAGCCAGGGCCATGTCCCTGAGGTATGGCCTACGTGAGGTCTAAGGCCTCCGCCCTTGGCTCAGACATATAACCAGAGAGAGAGAAACAGAAGAGAACTTGAGGTTTTATTTATTTATTTTTTAATTCCAAGCAAGCCCCAGGAAATTTCTAGAAAAGCCCCTTTAAATTACTCAACTGAATTTAAACCAGATGGGTCATTTAATTACTTCGGTTTTCTCCTTTTTTAAAATAGGAAATGAGCACGCCATAGAAGAAAAAATGATTAATAATAGGCAGAACTGAGTATATGTTTCCTGTGCAGCCAATTTGGAGAATCTCTCTCTCTCTCTCTCTCTCTCTCTCTCTCTCTCTCTCTCTCTCTCTCTCTCTCTCATCAAAACACACAAAATTGCAAGCCTTTTCAAGGCATTCATGGCACTTCTGAGGGCTAAGATCCAGATTCTATATTCGTATCCTCGGGAATGCTATCAACTTGTCATGATGTTTTTCTCCCTTCCAAATCTGTGGTTTGGGCTGTGATGTATAATTGATGCTAGCAAGACACCTTCACTCACAGCTTCATCAACAAGCCGATGCTCAGTGAATGCACAACAGAACCACCTTCCCTCCTTACACTCAGCACTGCCTCACCTTGTCTTGCTCTTCTGAGCATGCCCAGTTTCCTTATCCTCAGCACCAGTGTCTCAATGCCTCATCTGTGTCTACATCTAGATGTCCGACATCTCCAACTTTCCCCCAGATCTGCTGATCTCTTTCCTTCCTTGTGTGTGTAGGGTTCATGTCTTACCTCTCGGTTCCAACTTTCACACAGTTGCTGCACATCAAGATGCTGCAGGGCCTCTCAGGGTCCCCTGTAGCCTCGGTATCTGGACACCGCAGGCCATTTTCAATTCGGCAGCATCAAGCCCTAAGCATACTGGTTCTCCTCTTCCTGTGTGCATAAGTTGAAGGCCTTCCCCATCTTGACGAAGCACTTAAGCTGTAGCAGGAAATCTGTACGTGGAGGCTTGTCATCACTGTTAACATGAATTTCTTTTTTGTCTTTCCTAATTGCATAGATAGAAGATTCCCTCTTCACCTCAGCACAGGACCCTTTCCTCTTCAACATTTCAGCAACCTACCTTTCCGCCAAAGGAGGCAGTTTGTGGCTTCTTTATATATCGCATACCTGAACTTCCATTTCACTACTTTCGTAACTGTCATTTTTAGTTTGCAATTTTGTAATTCCCTATTAAATACATGAGGGATACTTGACACAGCACCGTGAAACTGGGACCTCCAGTCTGATACCCCAGGTGACTCCTGAGAGACTAAGAGGCAGGTCCTGCAGACAGTGTAAATATAATTGAAAAAAAGGGTCATTCACATTCCAACAGGTGGAGAACAAGGTAAGATTTCCTCACAATGATTAGTTCCAGTGATTTTCATTTAATGTTTGGGGACTGAGGTTGACCGGGGTGAGTAAAACCACAAAAAGCAAAATGCTACCAAAGGGAAAGTGCTGTTCTCTGGGCATTCTTCTCGGAGCTTTGCTATCTCGTTCCCCTGCTTAAAACAGTCTTTGTCCTGGACTGGACTGTAATGACTTATGAATTCCAGGTGATCACTCGAGGATCTTCACAGAGTCCTCAAAACTGTGTTGTTGTTCTGAAACCAAAGTCATTTTGACCCAGGCTTCCAGCCCCAGTGTGCTCTTCCTTCTCCAATCCACCTCAGAGCTAATCATAGGAAAATGTCACAGAGAGGGCTCAGAGGTTAAAAGTGCATGCTGTTCTCACAGAGGCCCTGAGTTTGATCCTCAGCACCCATTTCAGGAGGTTCACAACAGCAAGTAACTACGCCTCCTGGGGATCTGATGAGCTCTTCGGCCCCCAGGGCACCCACACGTGGAATTCACCCACGCAGTCACATAATTAAAAATACTAAAAACAAATCTTAAAAGGGAAAAGAAACTCCCTGGTTGAAGCTGGGATGGTCGTAATGTACACAGAAAAACCTAGTGTGGTGGCCTGCTCTTAGAACCCAGCACTGGGAAGGTAGAGAGAAAATACCTAGGACTCCCCGGCCAGCTTGATGAGGTGTAAGTTAATGAAAGATCCTGTCTCAAAAAAAAAAAAAAATACAAACAGCTCCTGAAAGATGACATGGGAGGTTGGCTTCTGCCCTCCTCCCACACACATGTGAATCCACGTGTGTGTCCACACAAGAACTCTGCAGTTACCAGTGTGATGCTCTTGTTTTTCTGTAACTCTAGCCTTCAGTTCCCAAATTCAGGCACTTGCAAGATCAGGTTAACTCTCCCCAGTGACTTGCATAGGTCACAGTCTTGGTGTTTCTACCTCCCAAGCCTTCAGTTCTCTTTCCTTCCACCCCTCACTTCTAGTTTACCTTCACACTTCCTGGGGAATTGTCTTCCGAAGTTATACATCCCATGGCGTCTGTCACCTGCTTGTCCCTAACCTTTGATTTTCCCCATCCAGTGAAGCACGGGGCCCTAGCACGGGGCCCTAGCACGGCATAATGGGCATGCACTGTCAGGGCATGCACTATCAGGGTATGCTCTATCAGGCATGCTCTATCAGGGTATGCTCTATCAGGGTATGCACTATCATCTCATTCTGACCCCTCTGTCAGACTTGCTTGAAGTACATTCCTCTTCAAACCTTACATTCCATTATTCCACATTAGGGCTGTCAGATTGAGCAGTTACACAGACAGATTGTCCAACCGAACGTCAATATTTGGCACATACTTAGATACATATTACTTGCTATTTTCTACAAATTCATTTTCAACCAGTATCTGTTCCCTACCTGGCAGCATAGATCAACGCAGGAGTTACCAGATGTATCCTACACTTCAAAGCCCACGAAAACTCATTTATGCTTGTTTTCTCAAGTGGAAATCTTCACCACACCTGCCCCTTCATTCCATCAAATTCTTAGCAATAGATGTGATCCAGGCCCTATTCCCTCCTGGGACAGGCCTCAACTACTTCCCTGTATTAAGATGAACGTAAGGCTGCCCCATCCTCTTCTTATTACTGCAAGAGATGGAGTGAGGCATCAATTTTTGCCTCACATAGTAATGCCAAAATATTTATTTTCAAGAAGCAGTGTCTTAGTCAGGGTTTCTAGTGCTGTGACAAAAAACCATGACCAAAAAGCAAGTTGGGGAGGAAAGGGTTTATTAGGCTTACACTTCAGCATGGCTGTTCATCCCTGAAGGAAGTCAGGACAGGAAACTCAAACAGAGCAGGATCCTGGAGGGAGTGTCTGAAGAAGAGGCCATGGAGGAGGCTGGCTTCTCATGGCTTGCCTAGCCTGCTTTCTTGTAAAACCCAAGACCCGCAGCCCAGGGATGGTAGCACTCACTATGGGCTGGGCCCTCCCCCACTGATCATTAATTGAGAAAATGCCTTACAGCTGGATCTCATGAAGGCATTTCCTCAACTGAGATTCCTTCCTCTCTGACGACTCTAGCCTGTGTCAAGTTGACACACAAAACAACCAGTACAAGCAGATTTAAAATTTCACTAACAAATGGCATGAAGAGTTCTTTCTGGGGCATGATGGGAAGCGAACTCTCTTAGGAGAAAATTTACTTGATTATCTATCCACCTTGCTTAGGTGGGCAAGGGATAAAGCTGGTGGACTTCGAGACAAAGTCTCATTGTGGAAAGATAGCACCATCTCATGGTTGAGGCCGCTAAACTTGTAAGACACCAGAGGACCTGGGAACAAAGCAAAGGGACTATGGAACAAGGAGGGAGGGGGGTACTGAAGGGACATGCTTGTTAAATAATGTCCGGGAACTGGGAGCAGCAGGGAAGAGAGCTACAGGCCTGCACTTGAATCCCTTTGAAGGCCGGGAATGGTTGAGTTCGGCTCAGTCTTCTTCCCCTTTCTGAGCTGGAAAGGTGTTTGGATAGCCACCAAACTATTTCAAAAGTTGGACCAGTGCACTCCCCATGTGTGGAGTGTACACTTGTATGAGGAACAGTGGGTGAACCAGCATCTGGAATGGAGACAGCATCCCCTCCATTCTGGTCACAAGCTGATTAGACACCTCCTCAGGGGATCCTTGGGTTCCTCAATGCCTTTCCACACAGATGAGATCCTAGAAAAAAAAGAGGGGGATGGTAGATGTAATTACAGCTCCCCCCCCCAGAAGCTAAGGACATACTCACAAGACTCTAAAGTATAAAAAAAGATGGAATCAGCCATGTAGGCAGCTCTGTGTAAGCATTTACCAGCCCTGTCTTGTTTGACAAGGATGATTTGTTGAGAATGTCAATATGCTGAGCTAAATAAAATTGCATTGCCGACTCTGACTGAACAAGTTTGTCACTAGAGATCGCATGAATGTGTTTCTCTTTCCTCCTGGAGGCAAGCAGGCTTTTGTTTCCAATTCTCGGCCCTTTCTGGCAGGAAGAAGTTTATGAGATTTTGTTTGACCACTGAGAACAGAGAGTTGCCAGAAGAATGAGAGACTAATAAAATCATAAGCAGTTGAATTCCATTCATTTTATTGCCTTATAAAACAAGGAAAACTTTTTTTTGTGGTTAGGTGTTGAGAAAAATGAAAGCAACACAGCTAACTGAAGTGTGAACCCTCCGAACATCCAGGTCTCCGACTGGTGCCAACTGATGATGCCCAGAAGGACGGACTGACTGGAAGCCAGAGCCTAAGGAGGCTGTGAATGGCTGAGCACAGCCTTGTGGAGGGGATGTGTGGAAGGAGCCACCACTTGAGAGCAGGCCACGTAGGTGGTGAACCAGTTCTGAGGCCAGGACCCTCCTTTCTGAACTGGATGTTTAACCCAACGTAGTGTGCAACTCAGAAGGGAGTGAAAACTCACTTGTTGGAATTACAACATGTCTGTCATCATTAGTCATTACTTTCCTGTGTGCTCTCCCCTGTCTTGTCCCATTCCACTCTGGCATCCTTTTACAGAAGTCAAAGACTGTAAGTAATGAGACTTTGTGTAAACCTTCACATCGTCACAGGCTGAGAACAGGGCCAGGATTTCAAACTGCATCCACAAACCAACGGCAGTGTAGCTGGTACTGCTAGTGTTTCCTGAATGCCCATTGTAAAGCAGGCACCTGCCACAGCTTCAAAATTTCTGTGCTCTAGTACTAAAGGAAAGGCTGAGCACCTTGCTCAAAGCTTAAGAATTTGAAGTGTGAGTCCATTCTAAGTACAAGCCTTGCCTGCCAAGTAGGTACCAGTTCCTAAAGCCAGCTCTGAATAGGGACTTCGCAAGCTCAACACAAACCCATGGGGTGGGGACCATTCTATCAAATTTATCGATTAAGAAACTGAGGCTGGATAAATTGATCTAACTTACCACTAGTAAACGGTGGCATTCACACTAAACTCAGTTGGAAGGTCTTTGGGTTAATTTCTAGAATATTGGTAGGTATGACAAAGCGAATAACTCTTTAGCTTCTAGTAGAGATGTTTGTGTGTTTATGGAAATTTCTGTGATCCCATAAAGCCTGCTAGATGTTTCTGATGTTTTGTTTGGTTTTGTGTTTACACAGAGTCTCAGTAAGTAGCCATGGCTGGCCTGAAACTCACGATGTAGGCCAGGCTAGTTGTCAATTTACAGATCTGCCTGTCTCTGCCTCCAGAGCGCTAGGACTACAGGCGTGTGCCAACATGCTCACCTAAAGCCTGGTTTGAAGGAACTTCCTGGCTTGCCTTTGTTCACAGTCTGGACTGGGATGAGAATAAGATTCTCAGCCACTCTTGTTCCATACTTAAAGGAAAGCCAGACACTGTGGGAGTCTAAATAAATACCTGAAATTCAGATAAAAATCCACATGGAACAAAATATCAGAATTATAAATAAAGACAGGCTGTGATAACTTATTTTATAGCCTTACATAGCTATGTGACTGGAATGGTCTGTTTCCAATTAGCCTGCAGCTCTCTGATCTGTGAGCAATGGATCCCAGCAGTGCCAGTTTACGAGGGCTGATGATGATCTGTGAGGAGAGTGGACACCTCCAATCTTCTCTGCAGTAACGCTCCGATGATAAAACTTGTATTATTTTTTTTAACTTGGTTCAAACACCAGGATAGTTTAATAAATATTTATAGAAACAATCATCCTTCCTTTTGCCTCAGAGTCCAACATGGAATGACATTGTCAATGACTAATTGTATTTTATATAATCCCCATGGATATGCTATGAAATGAGTGACTTATGCCCACTCTGCCATAGAAGTCCTAAAGAACATTTTGACAGAATACACCATGTGAAAGCAAAAATTCTGTTTGGATGACAAAAATACATCCTTTTCTTGTCCTTTACTATTCATGTACACTTTCCACAGTGACCGTGTGTTTGGTACCTGCTTGTGTAGTGTGTGGTTCCAGGCCAGTTGTAGACACCTGTGCCTTTCAGGTACTTGAATGTGTTCTCCTCTGTACTTGTGCATTACAACCTGTCCATTTCATGTACCAACGCTTACTCTTCCAGTAACCATCTCCCTGCATGCGGTAAGTATATTTTAGTGCATGCTCCTGGTCAGCTTCCAGCATTTGCCTATTCAGATTAGAATCTGAAGGAAGACTATACGATGACGTGTTTTTGACATGTGCCTGTTATCACAGGAGGTGGCATTATCACCCCAAAGGTTTGCTGCTGCTGAGTTATAATTTTCTATGTGTTAGAATCTTTTATAATACAATACTGATATCTTACCCATGCTGCTTTTCTTTTTTCTTTCTTTTTTTATAGTATTGCATGTGCTAGTCCAAGCCTAAATAGCAATAAAATTCCAAGTTGGTAAGGACTAAATGAATGATGCTATTTTAAATTCAATATATTCTAGCTGTATCAAGTTAATTCTGATTATCAGTAAAAACGTTTTTTTTTCTAATTGTAACAATTTACATGAGACTTTACTGATTATAAGAGCATCCAGAATGGCCCCCAATTTTTCTAGTCTTTTACTTTTTCATACCCTATGTTGTTTGGCTGGGATGTTTGTTTTCATGGATCCGCCAAGATGCTCTGCTGGTCACTGCACTTCTCTGTCCAAGTGTGTCACACTCAATGTCTTTTCTCTCAGTTATGACGTGTTAGCAGGCTTGAGAGAAGACAGCCAGTCCTGCTCCATCTGGGTGAAAGGTTGCTGTGGAGTTCTCAGCTTGGTTCCTATCTAGGTTTTCACTTTTTAAACTTTTTAACCATACCATCTTATTAATTTATCTATTTAGCAGATCCAGAGCTCAGAACAATATATTCTTCCTTTTAGTTCAGTTTGAGAGGGGGGTAGTTCAAATGTACTTTTGCTTCAAAATTGAAGATGTCAAGAGTTAAGACGCAGACGATAATGGCGGAAAGCAGTGTGGTCTTTGGCTTGGTTCTGAAGCTCACAAACTTCAGCTTTATCTTTTAGGAAATGATACAGTGATACTGTGAATCCCCACTGTGGATAACAGTGGGTGGTTAGTCCAGTCCCTGGACCAAATTATTTTTAAGCCCACCTTTGGGGTTCACTGAAAGTATCTAACTTACATATATCCCAGCATAAGTCTATAAATCACTAGTCCTTGTGTTTATTTTCATTGGCATTATATCTGTTTCTTAATATTTCCCTTGTGCTCTAAAGAAAGAGTAGAGAAAAACAGAACGCAAGCGAGCACATAAAATAACCATCCTAGGGCTGCTCCCTGGGGTGGAATGCCTCACCTAAGCATGGGTTCTTCTAGCAGGAATAGAAGAAGCATTCCTTTCCAGAGGACTCAGAAACCTTCACAAACTTAGTGAACTTGCATTGCATCTGTGTGGTTACTCAACTTGAGAGAAGAGCCCCTGGCTTTCCATGACTAACATCATCACTCGTATTATTGATCTTAGTAATGATAACTGCACTCGTTCCCAGAGTCCAGAAATATTCCTAGTGTCGCAATAAGCATCTAACTGCTATAATCTCATTGAATCCTCTCAGATCACCCTATTCACTATCTATTTCAGCTTTGTAGAGGAAAACCTTAGCTTTGTTAAATAATCTGCTTAGGGCCTCATGGGTAGTTAGCAGATTGAAGCCCTAACATCTAAATAAAGAATTTGCTCATGACCTTCACATTGCGATAGTTCAGAAGCAAGCTTCTCCTTCTCTGTGGCATTTGTGCATTGACTAGGAGCACTGATTTGGTCAAGAGTTCAGATGTTTGGAAATCTAGTTAGAGTTAGGAGGCAGAGAAGTGTTCCCACAATAATTCAAGTATAAATTCCCCATGTTTTAAGAGTGAAACAAATAAAAACCAACCATGCAGACAAAAACACTCTGTAAATGACATTCCAGTTCATTGAGTAGACAAAATGTTCCTAGGATGTTAAAAAATATATAAAGTATAAATGAGTTTATTTCAATTAGTTTGTACCCTGCAGTATCTCAAAAATGGATCTAGAGATCAGGTCAAGTTCAAGATTTACCCTTACCTTTTGCTAAAACCCGGAACAATGCACATCATTATCTAGCTTGGGTCACACAATTTCAAAATATTTTATTATGCTTCATCCATCTTATTAAAATGAATTATATTTGCCATGACAAGCACTGTTTGTTAAGGAGCTCTGTGCTTGTGAAGCATTTTGCCTCCTCAAGTAAACTGAAAACAAAAGACCGAGGGGAAGAGCCTTTTGGTGTGCTTCTGTTACACATTTATTTATTGTGTGATTTAAGCTTCAGGGAGAATAACAAAGCATGCAGGGGAAAGCCTTTTGAAAACAGTTGGTCAACTTTTCTTGTAGAAGATAGGTACTGACTATAATGTTGACCAACCATACCTCAAGACCCACATCTTGAAATGTCCAGCAACAATCTCAATTATCACTAGACATAATTAATGATACAGTTTTCAGAGTTAAATAACTTCATAGTTTCCTAATAAAGAATTCCAGACTCCATAAATGTCAGTAGCTGACGAGGTCTTGGGAAGAATGAACTTGCTTGCAGATGTGCCAACTAGATGTTGTGATAAGACACACATTCCTGGGTCCAGTAACGTTAGCAAAGAGGCAAGGGTGGACTAATTGCACCTTACATTCTGGCATTAATGCTTGGCTGCCAAAGAGAGTCACGTGGGAACTGGTTCCTTTGAGGGAAAAAAAAATGTACTGACGCATTAGGGACTCTGAAGAACAGCAGGTGCCCAAGTGTAGCACCAGTGTTCCTCAAGCATAACAAACAGAAGGATTAAAAGCTAGTTTTAGACCAAGGAACTACAGTTATGCATGGGTGCTCTTGGCAGTCATTAGAAAATATGTTAGTTAATGAGAGTCAGGGAAATCCCCCAACCCTCCTATATACTGGGCTCTTTTGTGAATATTCACCTTGCCTTTAAGATTCTTAAAATGTTTTTTCTTTCTTTTCTTTCCTTCTTTCTTTCTTTCTTTCTTTCTTTCTTTCTTTCTTTCTTTC
>CABHPP010131039.1:13747-40202 GCA_902168425.1 Peromyscus attwateri
TCTCTCTCTCTCTCTCTCTCTCTCTCTCTCTCTCTCTCTCTCTCTCTGTCTCTCTCTCTGTGTGTTTCTCTCTCTCTTTCTCTCTCTGCCCCCCCCCAGGAGCTTCACTTAATTTCCAATTCACATGAGGCAAGGCACAGATGTCAACAATGTTTAAGCGGACATATTTATACTTCTCAAGCCAATGAAAATTGATTTCAAGTTCCAAACTCCCCAGGAATTACTCCG
Organism: Peromyscus attwateri; assembly: GCA_902168425.1. Taxonomy (NCBI): domain Eukaryota; kingdom Metazoa; phylum Chordata; class Mammalia; order Rodentia; family Cricetidae; genus Peromyscus; species Peromyscus attwateri. The sequence goes on from CABHPP010131039.1 coordinate 13,976, forward strand.
ACTGGCCATCCAAATACACCTGGAGGTTGACTTCAAAGAAAGTGTCAGAGACCTGGACAGATGGTCACAGAGGTGTCCTCATGCTTCCAAATGCTTCCATTTATAAAAGAAAACACATGAAATATTCAAGTAGAATATTTCTGATGCTTCAATGAATGGTTTCTATAAAGATAAATTTTGAAAAGCAAATGTTTGCATATATTTCTACTAACAATTCATGGTACCATAGAAAATTCTCAAGAAAAAATATGGCTGCTTTGTTTAAAAATAAATTTATTTTATTCCATTATAACCTCAACAGTCTATATAAACAACAACATAGTATATGCAAAAACAATTACAAAATACACTCTGAAAAGACATGAAAATTCTTGAAATTCTTTCTAGATATCAGAATTTCAAGAGACACCATTAAAAGTTTCAGATAAAAATGAGTTTCCCAGCACTTACTTCTTTAAAGAGATTGCATTGGTCAGCCAACCAGGGACCAGGAGAGCAGAGCCACTTAACAGGATTGGTAGTATTTTTAAATGTTCTAATGGTCATTTATTTCAAGCCTGTTTAGCATCAAAGAAGACTGGAAAGAGAAGGCACACTCGAGCCCATGGAAACGTTAGAAAATAAAGCGCAAATCTGAGTCCGGTTGGGTAGTCTTGTTTCAAGGATGGCCATTCAGTCACAAGGAAGAAAATCCATTTTGAGACATGACAGTACTTTTGCTTAGCTATTATTGGCAGGTGAGGTATTCCTTCATTAGTGAAACCTCAGCCTAATTCCAAACACTGTGCTAAAAGAACATATGGAATCCAGGCTTTTGTTTAAATCTATGGAATCTCTTTTGTAAAGTAAAATTTACAAGGATCCTGACAGGCAGGAAGCACCCCTGTCTGAGGACATTTTCCCATTGGCTTTTGTAAGTGACCCGGCTGGTCAATATGGAAAATTCCATGTTCTGTAGAATACTGACTAAATATAAATTTCATTTTTTATGCTTAATATATTTTCTACTAGATAGAGCACATAGTCAAAGGAACATGTGACAAAAAAGTTCAAATCATAGATGCTATGGTCAGCATGCCATGGCATCAAAAGTCATCTGAAAGCAATCATACATGCATTGGAATGGAGGCTGTGGTCACATATGGCCACATATGGTCAGCCACACCATCACTGATACTAACAATCTCTTACAGTGCTGTTTATGCTTTACTGAGCATAAATACCTATCGGGCTTAAAGAACACCAGCCACTGACTTTTTTGTTGTTTTGTTTGTTTGTTTCGAGACAGGGTTTCTCTGTGTAGTTTTGGTACCTGTCCTGGATCTCGCTCTGTAGCCCAGGCTGGCCTCAAACTCACAGAGATCCACCTGGCTCTGCCTCCTGGGTGCTGGGATTAAAGGCGTACACCACTACTGCCTGGCCAGTCATTTACTTTTCCATCTATATTTATTACTATGATTATGGGACAAATCTGTTTGTTTTGAAAATATAAGAATTTACTCATGCCACTGAGACTTTATGGAAAAGCAAAATAGTAATAATAATAATAATAATAATAATAATAATAATAATAATAGAAGTCAACTTTGCAAAAATCATGATGATGACATCAGCACTGGCCATGATTCCATATTCTGTGTTAATGTGGGAAAACTGCCCTACCACATCAGAATCATAGCAAAGCACAATCCAGAAAGAAATCTTGGGTTACATTATTACAGGAGCCCAAATTAACAACAATGATAAGAGTACCAGCTCTGAATCTGGGTCCATCTCAGTTCTGACTCTGTCAATTCTTCCATCTCTCAGTCTAAGTGAGATTATTTAACTTTTGCATATATGGGAATGAGGACAGAAATATGCTCTCTCACAGACTGTTGGAGGATAAAAGTAAATAATATATTCCAAATTCAGCATACAATAAGTGTATAAAGCTGGTGAGCCTTATTATCAGTTCTTAAAAATCTAACCTCTTTCCCACTTCTCTTTTATTTGACTAATAGTCCTGGCAACAAAGCTTATTTTGAAATGCCCCTTCTTTTTAATGCTACCTAGCCAGGTCCTCAATTATTAGACCGTAATAAAAAATATTACTAAAAACAATAACAAACAACACAAAGTTACAAATAAAAATAAAAAGGTAAATACAATATTTAAACATTCATTTCTGCTAGCTCTTTTCCTGAGACACATCCTGTCCATCTGCAAATGAGCAAGGTGTTTTGTAGCTCGTCACCAGCGCACGGTAACTTCGTAACCTATGAGAACGAAGAAAATAAGAGCAGCAACTTTAAAATAAAGTACTATACAATAATTTCAACAAGAATAGCTAATCCAGACTCGGCATTTGTGTTTGGAGTCTGTGTTGTGTTGTCTTTGTAAATGAGAAGAACACTGTAATTCCTCATCAAGTGTTACTGTTCGCCATTGGCGACTGAGACATTTGTGGAAAGGAGAGTCACTGTCACAGAGTGTTATGGAAGGTGACTGCTTCCTTATGCTGAGAGTGAACAAGGAAATACCAGGTCTGTTTGCTCCCAACCTCTCCTCTAACCTAGAGGAACTGGCCAGGAATTTAGCCAACCCTGTGAACAGTTTAGCAGAAAGACAGAAATTGTGTTTCCTTAGAGGTGCCACCAACTGTGGAGCTACCATTCATGTGGGTCAACACACTAGTTTTAAAATAGTCTTGGTTGGATTTCATGCCATCATAACCCAAATCACCCTCACTCGCTTCTGCTGGTTGTGCTCTGTGAGGCCCTTGCAGGTTTTCTGAGGGGCTCCTGTTACTGATTACAGGGCTGGGACTCCACTCCACTGTCGATTTGTTTTGGGCTGTGGCTATCCAGTGCCAGGCTTGGGCTGAAGATTTGAAGCAGGGACACTTTGGGACGTTTGTTTATTTTTTCCCATTGTTTAGGTTTCAGCAGTGGCTCTTTCTGCCAGAGCAACTGCTCCCACCTTGAGGGATGCCAGCAAATGCTCACCATGGCCCCACCACGTATAGGGCATTCAGTGACTTCTTGCTGCAACCAGAGTCGGGTGTCATGGTGGTCTTCCTAGACTCATGGGAGAGTGACCTGGCAGTACTCTCATTAGAATATCTGCTTGAATAAGCCGAGAGGACCTGTGACTATGGCTGGGATCCTGACTCACAAACACTTCAAGAGTTGAGAACTATGCTTTATGTATACTAAATTCTCCATCACCATTATCTTCTTCTTCATGTTGCTATTGTTATTGTATTTCCTCTCTTGATAATGATGTCTAAATTAAAATACTTCTTCTTTTACTCAAAAGTGTGGAAGATAAAAATATACAAAATAAGCATGGCAACTATGTAGCATTAGAATGCCTATTTCTGTGGTAACACACTCAAGAGAAGGGAAAGAATGGAATTGTCCTTTGAGAATAAAACAGATTAATTATTTTAGCATGATCTAACAAAAACTAATTATTTGCTTCTATTTTCCTGTGCTATGATACAGTTATGACAAAACCTTTAGGTTTCATAAAGAAAATGAATTTATCTTTAGATGTTTGTATACATAACCCAATTCCAACCAATGATTATTAGACATAAATAAACCTCAACATGCCATTTACAGTCACCGGACTTCCCATCTACTATGCTCAGCATACTTACCATTAAGCAATATTGGTCTCTTGAATATCTTCACTTATGGGAGTTTTATCTTTATCCAGAGTTTCCATGTTCTCTTCCTTCCTTTTTTTACGGTGTTTCCGAAGAGGACTTCAAAAATAATATGTTAGAAATTAGTCCAAATATGTGAGTCCATATCAATATATAATTAATATATATTATATTAATATATATTATATAATATATTATAATATATAATCAATATAAATATTCAGTAAGAGAGCCTGTGACCTTCTTTCTATACTATTCAGCATGTGTAAGTTCCTTTTTATCTTACATCCACTGGCTTCTCTTTTGTTATATTTCTTTTTATAAGTTCAAGTGCTAGCTACCACAGACCATATACATATTGATGTAAGTAGGAAGAATCTCCTACCTGATTATTGAGAGAGCTTAGTAGGCAGAAGAAAATTTTCCATGCCAAGTTATTTCACAGGGTACAACAATTAGCTCTACTCAATGTGAAGAAGAAGCAAAGGGGGCTGGAACAGGCATAAGAAACTGGGGGAGTGATAGTAGCCCCCAGAAACATTACTAAAGTTTTAGGCACATTAATGAAGAGATTGATTTAATATTCTAGGCTTCACTCTAGTTTCCTGAACGTGTGGTTCAAAATTAATATAAAAAGATCATTTCCCAGCTGTGCCCAACTTATTCTCTGCCCTAAATGTGACATTAAAAATATTCCTTTCTACCATAAAGTACAAAAACTCAAAACAATCTCCCAATTTAATGGTTAGGATTCCTGTAAATCATCTGGTTTAATACTTATATTTTACAGAAAATATAATCCAGTTCAGAGATATTAAGAAATTTTTCCAAAGTCTCAAAAATACATAATGGTGGAACTGGTCAAATTTAGTTTTTGTATTTTGTTTGGGGGGTTGTGTTTTGTGTTTTTGCTTCTTTCTTTTTTTGTTTTATCTCAAGAATAGGAATTGTGGGGCGTCTCTTTTTGGCAGAGTCCACAGCCCAGAAGTGGATGCAATGTTTTAGGAAGGGACACTCCAAGATGAGAAAATATTAAACTTAATGATAGGTCTCCAAGAGAAGCTGCCCATGGGTTAATAATTGTCCCAACCCATTTTCTTTCAGAGAAAAAGAAAGATATCTCTGATTCCAAATGCATAATGAAAACTCACGATAATGAGAACAGAGAAATTGCCCAGGCACGTAAAAGTCATTATTTTAACATGGTCACACAAAAATGTTTCAGTTTGTTTCTATTCTTAAATGTCACTAAGTAATTAGGCAGTTTTGGAAAATAAAAAAACAATATTTAACTTACTAACAAGCACAAAATACACCTGCCCTCAGGGCTAAATGACTGGAACTTTTAGCCCAAAGATATCTGTAGCCGGAAGGTTTCTCCAGTCTCTACCAGCCCCAAGGTCCCACAGCCACTCATAAAAGAATCATTCACAGGCTTAATATTAAATTACCAATTGTATGGCCTATGGCAGGCTTCTTGCTAGCTAGCTCTTATAACTTAACCCATTTCTATTTATCTATAAGTTGCCACGTGGCTTCGTGGCTTACCGGTATTTTACATCTTGCTTCTCCTGCGACGGCTGGTGTCTCTCTCGCCTCTGCCTTTCTTCTTCCTGTCTCTCTCCTGGATTTCCTGCCTGGCTAGAACCTGACTCACCAGAGGCCAAAGCAGCTTCTTTATTAACCAATCATTGCAACACATATTCAAAGCATACAGAAAGACATCCCATAGCAGATAGCTACAAATTTTGTTTCAACTTACAATAATTATTCCCAGTAAACTGATAAAAATGATCTACAATGTATTTCACTACTAATATAAACGTTATATCAATAAACATATGCCTCAAAAAGTTCACTTCTTTAAAACAAAGCAAAGGGGAAGGGATGGTGGGGGGGAAAAAGAAGAGAAAGAAGAAAGGGGAAGAAAAGAAAAGCAAAATGTAATTTCTCAGGTTTACTTAAAATTGAGTGCAAACAAACACACTTACTGACAGCAGGTGCAGACACAGATGACCAGAATGATGAATACCACCATGACCACAATCAAACAGATCACCAGGATCTGCCCTCGGTCTTGCTGCAGGTAAAACAAATCCACTCTCTCACACCGTGCCCCGAAGTAGCCTTTCTCACAGCTGTACAAGAAAAACACTTTTGTGAGTCTCTGCTTCTTTTTGGAAGAAATTAGCACTGTTTTCATTGCTTAATGAAGAACATGGTTCCTTAAAAAGGGGGAAATAAAAGAAGGCAAGGTCTCTTCCACCGTGTTCCCGAGCAACTGCACCTTGCTCTGCTGAAACCCACCAGCAGCAGAAAGTTATTAACTTGTCTGATAGGAGCAGACCATGTGGCAACCTATTAAAATGCTTTGCAATTTTAATCTTTCAGTTTGTGCATAAGGGGATGCTAAAATTCCCTCCACAACATTCCCAGTTCATAAAAACTTCAGGACCAGGATGACAAAGCTGTACAAAGTCTCATTTTATCGTAGGGTAAGACATACATTCCACTGCATCAAAGCACTACCTTAGAATCACATGATTTTAAACTGAGTGGTGATGGCACATGCCTTTAATACCTGGCAGAGGCAGGCAGATCTTTGTGAGTTCAAAGCCAGCCTGGTCTACAGAGCAAGTTCTAGTTAAGGCTACACAGAGAAACCCTGTCTCAATAAAACAAACAAAAAATTACATAATTTCATATAGTTAAACATGGTATTGTGTATGAAATACCATGACTCCATGTCCAAAATCAGAAAGTTATATAAAGATTATTTCCACAAATTCTCCCAACACACACACACACACACACACACACACACACACACACACACACACATGCACACATGCACTGGGTTCTAATTCTATGACTAGGGAGACCACAGGTCAGAAAACAGTCTTCTATTGCTCTTGCATCCACATCTCACAACTGTATCACAAGTCCTGTCCCAGGCTGCTCTATTAGAGGGGTGAGTAAGGCTACATTTCCAGGTGTGTTCATCACTGCCTCCACTTCCCTCTAGGCAGTGACCTTTGACGCCATGGCCCTCTTGAAGGAAATCAACCAGAATTAGTCAGGAATCTCCATGGGACTATGTCTTCCCCCAGTCTCTCACATGTCTATCAATATAATCTCTTTTTTGTTTGTGTTTGTGTTTTTCGAGACAGGGTTTCTCTATTTAACAGTCCTGGCTGTCCTGGAACTCACTCTGTAGACCAGGCTGGCCTCTGAGATCTGCCTGTCTCTGCCTCCCAAGTGCTGGGATTAAAGGCATGTGCCACCACCGCCCTGCTCAGTATAATCTCAAGATAAACTTCAACTCAGCAGATTCCCTAAATCTGTGGTTATAGTTAGGGAAACTTTTGACCAAGCTGGGAATTATTCCTGCAAGTCTCCCTGAGCTTATGACTCCATGATATATAGACTCTGTACAGAATTCTGAGTTGTTATAGAACCTGAAAGGAAACATAAAAATTGAGTACATTTTAACCAAATTTATCTCTTGCAACACTAGCATCTTTGCATTAATATTTCCCTTTATTCTTCACAGATACACCCAAACACAAAGAAATACTGGCCACATGCACAGTTATTTAAATATCATATCAATCAAATGCTGCACCTTGAAAAGATTTCTGTGTGACCTCATTTCTTTACAAACCTCAGGATTTATTGCCAGGCTGTTCCACAGCTGATGCTCAACAAGAACCAAGGCAGATAATTCCCACAAAGCCAGTTATTTCTCCAGTGAGGAGATCTCGGCTGCCAACATTGTAGCTGACAAAATGCTTCAAAAGCCAACAAAAACAAACTCAGAAACAGTCTCAGTGGAAAGGTGAACTGTTATATAGAGAAAGAAGCACACCTAAGGATGCCACAAGAGGATGGATCTCAGGATAAGTGAGGAAGAACTGCTTCATTCAAGAATACTGGATTTCTTCATTCTATGGTCAAAATGGGCTAAAGAGCTGGAGCCATGGCTCACTGGTTAAGAGCACTTACTACTCTTCCAGAGGACCCAGGTTCAATTCCCAGCACCCACATGGAAGCTCACAGCCATTTGTATTTCCACTTCCATATAATACAATGCCCTCTTCTGGCCACTATGGGCTCCTATGTACATGTGGTGCATGAAAATACATTCAGGTGCGCAGTCACACACACATAAAATAAAATAAGTAAATATTTAATTTTTTGAAAACCATCGGCTAAGAACCTAGAAATGCATTAAAATATCAAAATGCTCTTAAAATTAAAATTGAAAAAGATCACCTTTAATTGGACATGATGGGGAATGTTTTTAAGAGTCTGTAAAGAATATAATTAAATCTTACAAACACGCACACTCTCTTTTAATTAGCTTAACTATTTCTTTGACAAGCCCAACACACCTTTATTAAACAACTGTTTTGCCCATAAATGGTCAGCCATTACACGCTGCTCTTTAGGACTTTTTTTTCTAACTACAAACTCTGGGTCCAGTAGCTTTAACTGAGTGTCTCAGCAAGCAGAACTTCCTGTAGGTTGTCTGTTACCCAATGAAGTCATGCTAGAAGATCAAATTTCAACATGGCTAGAGCACCTCTCCTGTCATTTTGCCCTCAACAAACCAATTACACATCAGCTGATGATTATTTTCACTAAGGGTCTCCCACATGGAAAGTAAGAGGAGCGGGGAGAGATGCTTAAGCTGCCTTACATCACCAGCAGGAGTAAGCTCTCTAGTCTAAGAGAGGGATTTGTATACCAAACCCTGAGAAGGAACGCAGGATCGTGCAGGACATCTGCAAATGCACTGAGACAAGGAAGTCAAGCCAGGATCTAAGGAGTTTTGGAGGCTGAGGAAGTGGATATTAACCTCACGGCGAATGGGATCGCCGTGACTTGATCTTAGGCAGGGAGATTCCACAATCTGGGTTTCATCTCAGAAGACAGCACAGTTAAAGAACAATAAATCTGCAGACATGGGAACCAGTTAGAAGAAAATGTACTGGGTCAAGGGGCATTCATCATTTTAAAATTTAGTATATGTCTCCAAGCCAGTAAAAAACTAAGTAAAAAATAAAAACTCAGGTCTACACACACACACACATCTTGTTTTTTATACTACCAATTCTTATCCTACCTCTAAGTATCATCTATGTATATTTCTTTGTAGAATTGAACTGAGTTAAATTTTTAGGAAATCCATAACCCTTAATATTCAAGCAAAATACACTTGAGAGATACTTATGAGAAATTATATATATATATATATATGTGTGTGTGTGTGTGTGTGTGTGTGTGTGTGTGTGTGTGTGTATTAGGCAAGCTGTGCAGAACATACATATTCTGTGAACTTGAGGTCAGAACTATGCTTAAGGAATCACTTGATCCCTCTATGAAGTAAAATCCTAGAATTCTCCTTAAAGGGACATCGCTTTAGAAGAAAACGAATATTAAAAATACACACAAAAAAAAGAAACTTGGACTCTTGATCTAAAGTCTGCCCCTCTCCCCGCTCCCCAGTGGGCTAAGTAGGCCTTGATCATCTCTACTTACAAATACTCTGATTTCCTCACACTTAACTGACACCTGCAGAAGGACAGCATCTAGTTTGGCAGGAATTCCTTCGCATTGACATCAACTACGGAACCGCCTCACACATGCCAAAGAATCTGTTTTCATTTGAACCACCCAGGAGATGATTGGGACTGACGAGATCCCAACACAGACAGAATCAGCTTTTCTTGCACAAGGGGGCAGAGGACAGACACCAGCGGTGCAAATTGGTTCTGGGTTCTCACACTCGTATTTCAGGAGGAAAGTCTGCGTCAGTTTCTCCACAAGTAGATGCTGAGCCGGGCCCTAAAAAAAAGTGGCTGAAGGCAGGACACGACGGAACTGGGTCCGGACAGATGGTAGGCTTAGCTCAGACTTTCCAATGCTGTCAAGCCCCAGGCTGGGAGCATGCTGCACCCCTTTGCTCATGGGCACAGGGCCTTCTACTTACATGCAGGAAGGAGTTTGCTCGTCTGCCACGAAGCGGCATCTCCCATGGATGCAGTAATGCTTGTACTGCTTGGGGCACCGGGAGAAGTGGGTTTTCGGTTTCTGTCTAGGGGTTGTACCTGGAAAAGAAGAAAGCAGTATTAAAATACTAACTCCCCATTTCATTCATTGATTCACAACTAATACATGCCAGCTACATGAGAAAAAAAAGTCACAAGCCAGCTCTCATCTAGAGAGCTTCCATGTACATGGTATAGCCAACAGTTTGCAGGATTGAGACACAGGGAGAGGAGAGGCAGAAGAAAGACATAGAGCACGCACTGCAGGGACCCGTTTCCCACGTGCCAATAATATTGAGTTATGACTTTGTTGTCAGCAATAACCATTAAACACCTTGATATAAACTTAACACAGAACAACTCTGTGGGGCAGACAGAAGGATCTTGAAGACGTTTGGATAATCAATACACTGCAGATTTCTGTGATGCTAAGATGTAATGCAGATCTCTTGGGATCCATGGGAGATGGCTTCCAGGACCTTTACAGATGCTTTAACCCCAAGAAATCTGAATTTCTTATATAATATTGTATAACGTTATATCTAATGTGCATACATCCTCTGTGAAGTCTAAATTACTTATGGTACCTAATAGAACATGGAAATCAAATAAGTTGTTATGCTGTACTGTTAGTAAATAATAGCTCTCCTCTCTCTGCTATAGACTTGAGCCACCACTGAATGAATCAGTCCAATGGATGCAGAGCTCGTGGACTCTGAGGGCTACTCTACAATCTCTGAGGATGCCAGATTGCCTGCTGCTCAGGAGCTGGCTGACCTGGTTTTCGTTGTTGAATCATTTGACTCCCAGGCCGAATGCTTGTGCATGCCAGATGCTTTGCTCTCATGCACACCAGTTAGTGGGACTCTTCAAAGGGACTGAAATTCTCCTAGAAATAACTGCACATCCTGTGAAAGCAAGAATGTGAATTTTGCCAAACCGCTTGCTAAGTCAGCTCCCACCAGCAGTGTTTTTTAACCCTTTAAGTGCAAGTACTGAAGCATCAATGAATAAAGTCCCCTCGATGTGTTTTAACTGGCACAATAGCACAAATTAAAAATAATAACAGACAGACAGGAAAACAGCTATAGTAACCATAGAAACAATTGCAGTGCGCTGGAAGCAGTGGAAGGGATATGGAATTAGGGGGAAAGAGCGGTGTGTGGTTTTGAACTCTTCTCTAGCCGAGTCCAGATATGCTAATTAAGCTGTCTGAGCCTCAGTTTCCACATCTATAAAGTGAAGATGATAAGGTCTATCTTAACTGGCTGTTGAGAAGTATAAGAAAAGATGTGAAAGAGCCCAGCAGAGTGAAAAAAAAATTAAGTTCCCAGTTAATAAGCTGATGCTCGATCCTTGAAGACCTTAGCCATTTCAAAGGAAATCTTGTGTAAGTGTAGAAAGGGCTTCCTTAATAAATAAGGATTTTTGGAGAATGTAGCTCTTAGGTGTCAGTTGGCAAACAATTTAACACCGGGGAACCCTAAAAGCAGAAGCACTCAGAGCTAACAGGAGGGGGAACACGGGAGGCAGATGTAAAGAAGTGGGAGGATCCTGCCAGGAGTAGCTAATGATGCAGGGGACAGCGTTAGGGGATGTGAGCCTCAGCGGACTGCAGTGACATGAAGAGCAAGGGAGAATAAAGGGCTGTTTGTACAATGAAGTTACATGGTACCTGTAAGGAAAAAACTCTGCACAGGGAAGCAGTCTTCCAATCATCAGGTAAGGCAGTGCAGACTACCTGAGCATAGGGAGATGCTGGGCACTAGGAGAAAGCCAAGGAATACAGGGGCATGCCAACAAGTGTGATGTGGGCCTGGACCAGGGAATGAGAAGCAAAGAGATGCATTCAAGAGGTAGCAAGGCAGAGATCTTCTATGCTCCAGAAGAGTTTTCTTGATTTGCAAAGCATCCTAGCCTTTAAGTCTAAGCCATGGGGTTTTGTATCTGAAACTTTACTAATTCCTCTCTTTGCTGGGTTCCTTTATATGCATCCAGACTGCCAATAAACACCACGTACAATATCACTCCAAAAGACAAATTAACTAGCAGCTGCTGGATGCAGCGATTTAAGCAGCCTCTGCCCGTCCAAGCAGCACAAATCCATGCCAGCCAAGCAGTTGCCAGGCCCTGTTTTGATCACTCAGCTTGGCTCGCCAGAGAAGCATGCTTTTAAATATTCCCAGAGTTATTTGGATTTAAACCCCTTTTCTTGCCAGCAGGCAGAAAACGCCTAGTGATCTCTCTATGGAACTTTCAGAGCTGAAACAGAAATAAATCACACATTTGATATTTAACACCAACCAAACAAAACCAAACAAAAACCTGACTTGTACTGTCTTTGAAATGAGAACGGTTTGCTAGCATTCTCTCTGCAAGTGGCAGAGTAATAGTTCTCCTCAACCAGCATCCGCCTGGGTCACATTGTCCGAAATTGAACTGGGAAGCCATGTTCTGACTATCATGAGACCTGACAGTAGAGGTGGGTGAGTGGAGCCAGTGGGGAGCTCATTCCACTCTTCTGGTGCCCAAATATTTATCAAGAAGGAGTTAAAGGAGTTAATCTTATGACAAAAGTATCACCAGTCCCAGCTATAACGTTTCTTTCTTGAAAATTGAACGGCATCTTCCTAAAAATGGAACAAGACAACTTCCATGATGTTAGAGGTGAGTGAGCTTCGTTGGTCTTCTCCCTCTCATCTGAACCTGGGTCAACAAGTGCATCCAAACAGGTATTTTTCATAAGATGGCATTTCAGAATTTCACAGAGCAACCACACCTGCCAGTTGGCCAGGCTACAAGCATAACCTCAGACTTGGAGGGCTGCTACAGATACTGTTTCAATCTGTTGTGGGACACTGGCTTCCCAAGATTCTGATGGTCAACTGAGTCAGAAACCATGAGAGCTATGACAGATGACTGTGTGAAAAAAAAAATGGCTTAAAGACTTTGCAGTAGGGATCGGAAACAAAGACGACTTGCTTGGCTCCTATGGACGGTTCCATGAGAAGCACTTGCTCTTATTGGTCATAAGGCTAGTTCGATTAGATATGACAGATTCCTATGGGCTAAGCCAATGGAGAGAAATCTGAAAAGCAACCAAATAATTTAGTTCTAATATGGAATTTTCCTGATTCTGAGATATTTACAATATTAATACATAACTAATACATAACAGAGTTTTATAACACAAAGAGTTTTTCTAACAATTGTGACTGAAGCTCTTCAGAATGGACACTGTCTTAGTTAGGGTTTCTATTGTTGCAATGAAACACCATGACCAAAAAGCAAGTTGGGGAGGAAAAGGTTTATTTGGCTTACACTTCAGCATTGCTGTTCATCACTGAAGGAAGTCAGGACAGGAAACTCAAATAGAACAGGATCCCGGTTGCAGGACCTGATGCAGATGCCATGGAGAGGAGTTGCTTATTGGCTTGCTCTTCATGGCTTGCTCAGCCCACTTTCTTATAGAACCCAGGACCAAGAGCCCAGGGACGACACCACCCACAATGGTCTGGGCCTTCCCCATTGATCACTAAATGAGAAAATGCCTTACGGCTGGATCTCATGGAGGCATCTCCTCAACTGAGGTTTCTTCCTCTGATGACTCTAGCTTGTATCAAGTTGACACACAAAACCAGCAAGTACAGACACATTAGGTCTGTTTTTCATAAAATCTCCACTGACTATTCCAATAGTACATGCTATGAATGTATTTAATAATTCTGTAAATGGCATGCTACCCATAACTCACTAACTAACTCTAAGGGTAACTTGTACTGTAATTATCCTGACATTTAAACATTGTGTTACGCTAATTATTTAACTAACTTGTGTGTGTACATAGGTGGGTGCATGCATGACAGTGTGGGTGACTAAATGCACAGCATGGCATGACATGGCAGGATATGGCAGGACAACATGAAGAAGTTGGTTATCTCCTTCTATCATGTGGGTTCCAGGAATCAAAACCGGGTCCTCAGGTTTGGGCAGCAAATGCCTTTACCTACTGAGCTATCCCATTGGCCCAATACTGCTTTTTGTAATACTTAACTGCAGTGATTATTAGTTCACATTATTTCTAGCACCTTAATTACATATGTAATGGAACTAACTTCAGGAGGATGCTAAGCATTGAAACAGAAACCTTACAGGGATAAAGAAAAAGAGAGGGGGAGGAGGGCAAATGACTACATATTCATCTTCCCACACATATCTGACCTCTAAAATGAAGAAGCATGCTCAGAAGAGGATACAGAGGGCCCCAGAGAACTTGGAGATGGATGGGTTTCCTTCTAGCCTGTGAAGTGTTGTCAAAGGCTTTCATAACCCACTTCTGAGCTGCTGGGGGAAGAAACCTCTTCTCAGTAGAGGTTTCCTCAGTTTAAAATCTTCTTGTGCCAAAATCTGAAGACGACAATTTTATATTTTTAAAGCTGTCTTATCTTACCTTCTTATCTTACCAACTCCCTTGAATCAAAAGCAGGGAGAATTCACAATGTCCTTGAAGCAATGAAAAAGTTGGAATTTAGGGAATACCCATATGTCTTACAGCTAAACAGCATTTCCTATAGAAAAGGAGAAGGGGAAGGTGTCCCCTTCTGAGCAACTGGGATCTATGGTTGAAACTGGGGAGAGGTGGGAATCATGGGATGGTGTTAAAGCTGGGTTAGACTGTATTTTGACCAAGGTAGCCAGGCTGGCCATTACAGAACTGAAGTCTATGCAGAAAGCTGACCTGCTTTAGTCTACAAAAGGAAAAAAAATGACCAAAAGCTTACGTGTTAAAGGCTTAGTCACCTGCCCATGACCCTATTGGTGATTGTGGAACCTTTAGAAAGACAAGTGTAGTGGGAGAGCTTGGCTCGCTCAAGGGGTGCCTGAACAGGTGACTGCAGAACATTGGGTTCTTTCTCTCCCGGCTTCCCAACTGTCAGGAAGTGATTGCCTCTGACACACATACCCACCATGAAGTGTTGCCTCACCACAGGCACCAAAGCAACAAGGTCTGGTGTCCATACCGTGGAACTACCAAAACTGAGAACAAAAATAAATATTTTTCCATAATTAGTTGATTTCCTTGTGTATTTATTGCTATACACCAGGAATGTTGAAGTGTGCTATGTTATATACATTCAGAGTTCTTCATGGCTGAAGCAAATGACCAATGGTCAAGAAGAAAGTGTGTTTTATTTTGGTTTTAAAGCAAACATATTATAAAATTCTGAATGAAATCACAGTTTCTATGCTCAGCCTCCTGGCCTCCTATGCAGGGTCTTTCTCATCTCCCTTCGCTTCTAAGGCTTATCAACCTCTCAGGGCCCAGGATGGCCTCCTTTTTCTATACTCACTCCAGGAGTGAGTCCATGAGGTCCTATTTTCATGGCAACAATTCCCAGGTTAATGTCCCATCTAAGATGTCTTTACATGATAGGAATTGTACAACTAACCACACAGTTGGATATCTAAACTGGCATTGTAACTTTTCCTTACTTCAGTAAATTGTATTCATTCTGACTATTTATTTAGACCAAATATCTCAGCAGATATTTGTTGGACTTCTTTGACTCTTATTCCACATCTATTCCATCAGCAAATCCTATTGGCTGTCTTCAAAATACATGCAAAATCACCCTATCACGCCCTCCATTGGGCTTCAGTACCATGTCAGCTCTAGTCTGGAAGGTGTCTCCTTCCTCATGACATCTCAAAAGAAAAGCATTCTTCTGCTTTTCTATGTGACATCTCAGCTCTCTAATTGGCAACACCGACGCCAGAGAGATGCTCACAAAGATGGACTAATGAACCTGAGTAGTTTTACAGGTCACTCCCACTACTTTCTTGACTGTATCTTTGCCCCTTGTGCTCACTTTTCATTCCCGGCATCATAGAAGGCCCGTTGTAGCCTAGATGCTTCTAAGTATGAGTGAATGTACTCCTTACTCATTAGAAAATGACAAACTGAAAATGTAATTTTTAGATACTGAGTTTAATAAAAGTAAAAATAAAAGAATCATTTAGACACAGAAAATTTGTCTCAGTATCATCTAACCTGCTTCTTGGTGCTGCTGGCTCCAGACTCAGGTGCTGAAAGCTTAAGTGACTTGCCAGTGTGAGAGTCAGTCATTAAAGATCTGCTCTTAACATCAGCCTTGATATCAGCTATTCTTCCAGAGCCATCTGGACTCCACCTGGTCTTTGCTTTCAGGTAATTTGCCTTTTAAGCAGTTCCCTCACATCGTCCTCATTGTGATGTCCCCATATGGCTTTCGGGAGGTTGATAATAAGCATCCTACAGATGGCATGGAGGAAGAGTATAAGAACCAGAGGATCAGGAAGTTTGCTGTATGATTGTGTCTGCCAGAAATGTCCGAGGCTACACCCATGAAATATCACCAAAATGTGAAGTCAAGTCTGTCTAAACATGACCTGACCAAGGATAACATCAATAAACATGCTAACGTGGAAGGGGGAAAGCTCAAGAGACTTCAACTCTAAGACAAAGACCTACAAGCAACTAGGAAATGCTGAGAGAGGGATATAGTCTTCTCAGGGAAGAGCACAATGATTGGTTATCCAGCACCAAATGGTCAGCCCTGAAATACACATACAGGTAACTTTGTACAGAGTGAGTAGGTCATACTTTAGTATTTAGTAACATACATATATAGAGAGAACACATATGTGTTATATACATATGCATGTAACAACAATTAAAGAAAAAGAAGCCATGAATTTTAAAGAGATGGGGGCTGGGGATACATGGGAAGGGTCAGAGAAAGAAGAGGAAAGGAGAAAATGATGTAATTGTATTCTAATCTTAAATAATAAAATAAATAAATGAAGTCTGAAAATGAGTATCATACAAACAATGAAATTTGATTCCTTTCTCACACTATTCACAATAGTATGTTTAAAATGGATTTGAGATTTAAATGTAAGACATGAAACGTTAACATTTGTATGAGATGTCACATGGAAAAACTTTCTGATGGATATGGCACCAAAAGTATAGGCACCAAAAGCCAGAATGAAAGCACAGCACAGAAAGGAATCAGCAGAGTCAAGGCACCTATAGGATAGGAGTAAACATTTTCAAGTTATACGTGCAATAAGTTATTGATATCTAAAGTAAGAAACTCTTAAACTAGATAGTTAATAATCTATTCTTTGAAATGGGACTGTGGAATTAAATAGATATTTTTCCAGAGAAGACTTACAAATGGTCAAAACACACACACACACACACACACACACACACACACACACACACACACACCTACTTAATACCATGTATCATTCAGAGAAATGTAAATCAAATCCAGGATAAAAGATTTCCTCATTCTTACCAGAATTAGAGGAAGAGAGAGATTATGTGGTGAATTTGGAACCTTATGTTAGTGAGCATTTAATCTTCCAGGCTGGCTATGGAAGAGAGTGGATGTTTCTCAAACAAAATTAAAATAGAGCAACCACATGATCCAGAATACCCCACTTCTGGGTATTAATCCTAAAGAGCTGAAATTAGGAAATCAAAGAGATATTTTCATTCCATGTCCATTGTAGCATCCCTCACAAGAGTCAAATGTTGATATAAGCCAAGTGTCTATTGACAAATGAATGGATAAAGAAAATACAGCATATACAATGAGGCAATAGTAAGCTATGTAAAAGAAGAAAACCCTGGAATACATGGTAATTTGAATTCACCTGGAGAACATCATACTAAACTAAACAGGACAGTCACTGTGGATTAATCCTGTATGATCCCACTTCTCTGAGCTATCTAAATCAGCAACATTCACAGAAGCAGACAATAGAATCATGGTTACCAGCATCTTGAGCAAGAAAGATATGGGAATTGCTATATAGTAGGCATAAAGTTATTTAAGCATAATGAATAAATTCAAAATATCTGTTATATAACATCATACTTTTAATAACAACTATATAACACACTTCAAAATTTGTTTTAAAAGTAGAGCTGTTAAATGTACTTACTATGACAAAAATAAAATCAGAAAAAATCTTTAGGATTATGGCAGGGAAGATTTTTTAATATTGTCAATCATAAGATTATGGTATAATTTTTCAGAGTGATTATGTTGAAAATGTCATCATTTATAACATTTGGAACTAAACTGAAGAAAAACAATCAACCATATAAAGTTGACCTTGTTATCTTAACAAGGGCAACAAGGCCAGGCCCCCATAAGCATGACCTAAGACACCAGTGGATTCCATGGCCCATGCACATCCTGCAGCCCACCCACTGCTCTGAGGGATAAAATAGGAAGATCAGGCCAGAACTGATGACTCGGCTGAGGAAGACTTGCTCAGCATGTTCCTGGCTCTGTGCAATGTTCCCAGGGTACTAGTCAAAGCATACTCACATCCAGTGACCATGCTCCCAGCTCAGTGAACCTCCCAGGGAATGCACCAGGCACTTCCCCAACTATACCCAAATATTTAAAGTGGCCTGTAGCTTTTAAATTTTTTTTCCTAAAATTAGAAATAATCCTTGTAGAGGACCAGATCACAAAACTCTATGTAGAACCAAAAGCAACTTGGATCAGCCAACAATAGCAAGTGGTGGTCTAAGGACCAACTGTGGTGCAGCATAACACCTCTGAGAATATTAATTCAAGCATCTGCAAGATAAAGTAGGCAAAAGTCCTTTCCTTCTTCCCTTTTTTAGGGTATGGAATAAAGAAAGCAGAAAAGTGTGGAATGCACCAAGAATTCATGAATCCAAGCCAATACATCACATAATGGAGTCTGGAGCACCATGAATTGGTGACACAGGGTGAAATGGTTAATCCTGATTGTTGACTTGACAGAACTCAGAATCACCTAGGAGACACACCTCTGGGCATGTCTAAGAGGATGCTTTCACAGAGAGTTAACTAAGGTGGGAAGACCCATCTTGAATGTGCACAGCGGCTTTGGTTGAGCTACTGTATCTGCACAAATATAAAGGAGAAACCTAGAGGGCTCCAGTGTTCATCTCTCAATGCTTCTTGACTGTGTATGTGATGTGACCAGCTGCCTCAGGCTCCCAGGACCACAGCCATAGCCATGCTACATTGTACCCTCAAACTGGCAGTCAAAATAAATCCTTCCTTCCTGGAACTGTTTTCATCAAGGATTTTGTCAAAGCAACCGGAAAAGTAACTAAGACCCTAAGTATATGGTGGCTAAGCATGGAGGCATTAAAATCAGGGAGACTGGAGTTCAAATCACAGAATTGCAATTTACGGGCTTGTGACCTCCAATGGAGTAACCTTAAGGGAGTTTTTTAAACTGAAATTTTCCCATCTTTTCTGTTTAAAACTATATCAAATCATTCTTACAGTATTATTTAAATGCATAAAATACGATGTGTTGTTTTTAAATTTTTATCTCACTTAGAAAACTCTTCAAGTAATGAATAAATTACTGCATGCAAACTACTTAATATAGTACCTAATATACTACTATATGCACAAAGAATCACCTAGTATAATGAATATTATTTTTTAAAAAATTAAGTCTAGGGGTGTAGCTTTCCAGGATTAATTCTGAAGCATAAGCATTACCTGTGCAGTTTTCCCCAGGAGCTCCACAGAGAGAGCCATTGGTTTCAGGTGTTCTGGTTGTGTTCCCATCTGCCACCACACAGTGGAGAATTGCAAGACCTTCAAAGTAAAAAAAACAGAACCAGAAAATAAATGTGAAACTTTGCTCAATGTAAAATATCCTTTAAATGTCATGACCCACTATGGAAAACAGCAACCCCATGGTTTCTGTTGCTTGTTATCCTCTTCCAATCAGGAAGGGGACCAGGGATCAGCATGTCTTAATGTGTTCAGCTCAGTGTAAAGACAGAATTTACAAGCCAGTACCACTTCCTGTAACTACACATCTTTAGAGAGGAGACTTGGCTGTAGCCCACAGTAGAAGCGCGTCACAAAAACAAAAAGTAGTGGGATGGAAGCCCAGTCACCAGATAAATACATGGATGAAGATTCAGAGAGAGTAAGTGATGAGCCCCAGGGCAAAGGAACTATTTCATTCCCCACAGCCACATGCTCTGCTGTTTCTCAGAGGTTAACTTCCAAGTGTACTTCCATTGGTGAAGCGGTCAAATAGATACTCAGTCCATGGGGTGCTGTGGGATATTCTGTATGGCAAATGTGTTGCTAATAAAGCACTGATTGGCCAGTGGCTAGGCAGGAAGTAGGCGGGACTAACAGAGAATTAAAAGAGCAGGAAGGCAGAAGGAGACTGCCTGCCAGCCAGCAACCGCCAGGACAAGCAGCATGTAAAGATGCCGGTAAGCCACGAGCCATGTGGCAAGGTATAGATTTATGGAAATGGATAACTTAAGATATAAGGACAGTTAGCAAGAAGCCTGCCACGGCCATACAGTTTATAAGCAATAGAAGTCTCTGTGTTTCCTTGGTTGGGTCTGAGCGGCTGTGGGACTGGCAGGTGAGAGAGATTTATCCTGACTGTGGGCCAGGCAGGAAAACTCTAGCCACAATGGGGAGTTTTTTTTTTATTGTTGGTATTAAGCCCAGGTTTCATGTATATACTAAGCAAGCCCTCTGCCAACAACCCACACCTCCCATGATGATTCTTTAAGAATTTTACGTTCCTCAACTTAATAAGCTCTAAGGGGGACCTTATATTTTTCCCAGGAAAAAGAAATGTGTTGTTGTTGGAATAGCTGAGAAAACGATAAGTGGTACTTGTGTTAATCCTGATTCAAGTATGAGAAGTCATGTATTAGACCACCAAGGAAATTAGTACTGACTGGATATTAGATCCCACTAGAGAATTGCTGTAAACATTTCAAAATACTGTAATGACATTGTGCTTTATATTAAGAATTCATATATCATAAATACTTTTAAATAATCATTAGTTAAAGAAGGTACCTAAAATTCACTTTATTATTATCATAATAATTATTATTTTGTGATGTTGACAACCATACCCATGGCCTTTGAATTGCTGGTCAAGGGCTATACTACTGAGCTATATCTGCCTTGAGTCTTATTTTAAGATAGCATTATGGGAATGTGGTACAAGATGGAAAAGAAAGGCAAAGATGAAGCTGAATGTTGGATGGGTCAAGGTTTATTATGCCAGTCTTTCTAGTTCACACATGTGAAAAAGTCTGTGATGAAAAGGGGAGAGAATAGGAAATGGTAGCAGAGATAAGAAGAGGAAGAAAAAGATGGCTTGGGAATTGGCTGCTCCTTAGTTCAAGACCTTGTTGACAATGTTGAGTATGTGAAGTATGTGTTAAGGATACAGATCACTAAACACATCCTGACATATAATCAGTGCTCAGTAAATTGCCTCATTGCTATGCAGCTGACAGAAATAACAGGCATTCCTATTGGTTGTTGGAAATTATACATCTGGCCAGCAGTTGCTAGGCAACATGTTCTCCGATTCCATTTAATTCAACAAACAATCATGAGCCTTTGGAAACACCCAGGTGATTAGGATACACTTGACCCTCAAGAAGCTCTGAAGCCACAAGGCAGATAAGGAGCCAGCCAATTAACTACGATACAAAATGATAGCAGTGTGCCAGGAAACAATGGCTAGCAAATTATAAGGTCAAGACTTTCCAAAAACTGTCTTTATAATGTCAGCTTTACTGGTTATCGAATTGGAAAACATTGTTTTAAAGAAAGAGAAAGTACCAAAGGTTGGAGAAATTGAACAGAAATGGAAACTTAAAACACTGGTGATGGACAAATTTACCCTTCTCTGGAGCACAATTTAACACAAAACACAAAAACAAAAGTAATTAAACACTTGCAATTCTTCATGCCCAGTACTTATAAACTGGTAAGTTCTCCTCTGGAAATAATGCAGGATCTACACAGAATAAGTTACCTACAAAGGTCTCTGTGTGACCTAAGTTATAAAGCATTAAAAGTTCTTAACTAGGAGATAGGAGATGGTTCAGTGGGTAAGAGCATTTGCTACGCAGTCATGAGAAACTGAGTTCATATCAGTGGGACCGTATGACAAACCCAGGCTGAAAGCCCTACTCCAGGTTCAGTCAAGGAAAAGTATGTGGAATAATAGAGTCGGATACCCAACATCTTCTGTCCTTTATAAGGTTGTACACACACACACACACACACACACACACACACACACACACACACATCACTTACCTTAATGTCTAGCAACACATGGTTAATTAAACACATTTGACCTAACTTTATGCACAAAAAATGGCGTTAAAACATTAATAGTACATTTTAGTGTGTTTCCAAATAAGCAAACAGACCATGGAGTAGTGATTTAATGTGGTGGATTTGTGTGTGTGTGTGTGTGTGTAAAGCACATTTCTTCATTTATCTAAATAATCAAAAGGTAGACAAATAGAAAATTGATCCAGCTCTTTGGGAACACTTTTCTTTAATTTTATTTTTATTTTTTAATTTTTCTACAAGCACATTTTGTTTGTTGCAACGGGAAAAAAGGAGTGAATCTTTTTTTAAAAAAATCACAATTTGACCACCAAACTTCCATTATTTATACTTTTTTCTCTAGCATTTCTCACTTAAAAATCAGAAGCCAACAATTGCTGTGGGCTCCTGAAGCACAGGAATTATAGACCACTCATCTTTGAAATCTCAGTACCTAACACAAAATATGATACATGAAGAATCAGTAAATAAATAGTCTATTTTCAAAAAGTTATCAAATCCAAAAACTCCCAGCAGCAAATTCTGCTGGGAAACAATAAAACACAGTTAAGTCATTTCTAAAATCTAATTCACAAGTTGGTTTTCCCCCTGAGACAAAATGAGGAAGGCTTAACTCTATAGTTCATGTACTCTAATAGCTCAAGAGAGAGAGAGAGAGAGAGAGAGAGAGAGAGAGAGAGAGAGAGAGAGAGAGAGAGAGAGAAAGAAAGAAAGAAAGAAAGAAGGACGGAAAGAGGGGGAGGGGAGAGGAGGGGAGGGAAGGGGAGGGGAGGAAGGGAGGAGTGAGGGAGGGAAGCTAAGGAAAGGATGGACTGCGGAGATGGCTCAGTCAGTAAGGGGCCAGCCACACAAGCATGAGGACCTGAGTTTGGATCCCCTGGCACCCACTTAAAAAGTCAGCATGGTGGCACACATTTGAAACACCGGTGCTGAGGGAGAGGAAAGAGACAGGTATCCATGGAGCTTGCTGTCCAGCCAGTATAGCCAATTGGTAAGCTCTAGCCAACTGGACCTCCACATGCAGGTCCACACTTATATGCACACACACACACAAATATGTACATACATGGAATTTGTATAAAGAAAGGAAAGAAAGAAGGGGGAGGGAGGGAAGGAAGAAGGGAAGAAGGGAGAAAGAAAGGGAAGAAGGGAGGGAGGGAGGGAAGTCTAAATCTAATAGAGATTCATTATCTACAAGCTAAAAGTGAAAATATTTACTTCTCAGGATTATTATAAAGGTTAAGTTTTATCAGAAAAATAGCTTAGAATACTATCCAATTTTTGTCTAGCTACTTTTATTCCTAATAATACTTATAATTTAACCCATTATTCTCCACTTCTATCTAATGGAGGGAACACTGATTCCACTGATACAATTATTCAAATATTCCATCAAAACAAGGTCCATGGCCAGGCTCCTTCTGCTAATCCCTACTCCACGTTCTGGCATCAGTTGAGAAAAAGAGGCACCAGCTCAGAGGTTAGAGACAGGGCCAAGAGGGGAGGTGTTTTCGGATAAACCAGTACCCAGTTCAAGAAAAGGTTCTGAACAACATACACTCTACCTCCTACTGCCCTACAAACCATCTTCAGCTAGTAACTGGTGGTCATAAACCTATCTGGAAAAACAAAAGCATTTTGGCCTGAGCAGATTCTAATAATTGAGCCAAGACAGTTCCTCTCAAATCTGAATTTAGTCCTTCCATCTTTATAATGGAAGATAATACCTTTCCCCCACAGGACCTGGCTGGAATGAGAAATAGGAGATCTTTAAGTACCCACAGAACCCATGAGGTTTGCTCTGTTCATTTTAACTACTCAGGTCTTCACAGAACTTTACAATCTGTAAGAAGAGACTGAGAAATCAGTGAAACATTCACCAAGCCTGTTACCAAATACTACAGGCTACTTTGCAAAGAACACTCTTGTTCCATCCATTAGTCAACAAATACTCATTACACACTGTGTGCTTGCTACTGATGCGAGACTCTGAAGGCTCAAAGATAAAGGTATTAAGGCTAACACTAAAGATCTCATATTCTGGTTCAAGAGATGCACATATCATCAAGATACTGCGCATTAACAAAGTGAGAGACAGCGCATAAGGAAGCCTGGAAGAGAATCAACTCTTCCTGGTGGCAAAGGTTTCATGTAGAGGCTAAGGTTTATGATGAACTTCTAATGGGAAATAAATGACTTTTAAGGTGTCAATTAATTGTTCTCTAAAAATATGCAAGTAAAATAATCACAGTGTTTCATCTGCTGCAGCAGTGGTTAGCATCCATGTGGTGATAATAATGCAAATATTGATCATTTCACACAAAGTTATCATAAAATTGGAGACAATAATCACCCAATATCCACTCTCCAGGGAACATGGCAGTGATTAGTCAGTTCCTAACACTTTGAGTAGCTGCTGTCAAGGTAGCCATACTGGCAAATGGAGCGTTACCTTGAGAAAACTGGAGAAGAATCTTAGGAAAATCAGACCTTACATCTATCCTATGTAAGACATTGTGTTTAAGGAAGCTAAAGTTGTAGCTTCACATAAGTAGGAAGCATCCCAGGAGTCTTTCCCAGGTCCCACTGTTGGCATCTGGGGCTGGATGCCATACATCTTAAGTATGTATCCTTGCTGTGAGAGGTTGTACATTGTAAAATGATTAAGTGACTTGGGCCTTTACCTGCTACATGTCGATAGTGTCTAGTGCCCCTCTGCACATCACACCTGAACTGTCACTATGAAAAATGTATAGACATCACCAAACGCTCCAAGGCCAGGGGAACTCCTCCACGTGAGAACCAATGCAAATCTCTGCAACCCATTTTACGTATTTTAATCTAAAGTACAGCCTGTATTTTTACCATATCCCTTTAAGGTGAACCAACTGCGCACTGCACAGCCTTCAAAGGCTTATACTGAGACTTCTTAAAGTTGTTAAGTATCACCACCACATGGAAAGGTTCCAGTTCACTATGTGACTTTGAGCTGACAAATTATCTTTTTCCTCAAGAAAACCTTGTATTGTAGATTTTCTGTTCATCCCATAATCTAGTTCATGAAAAATAAAAATTTTTAAGAAGCACATATTATTAAAGATAGCAATGTATTTATGAGATGGAGAATGCATTGTGTTTAGGGAAAGACGTGGCAAAATAATTGGGATAAGTATGTAGGAAGCATAAAAACCTCCTATCAAAAGCATCACAAATTATGTTAAATTACTAAGAATTCTGAAGGTTTTTTAAATATCCTACCAATTTTGAACTCAGAAACTATCCTTTCAAAGCACCCATCAAAGTCCTAAAGTTTCAGTGGAAGGGTTCAGTCTGCTCTAAGGCAGGCCAATCTTGAGACGATGCATGGCATGCTCTCAGTCCCAGGCATTCATCTACTCAAACCTGCCTCCATCTGTGCAGCTCACTTTTCTTGCTTGTTGTCTTTGGAATCACCTAAAATAAGTATAACCTCTCTTTCCCACAAAACATTCTGAAATATTTGTATCTGGCTATCAAGTTTCCCTATGGAGCTTTCTCTTACCAAGCTAAGCATCCTGGCTCCTTCAACCATATTTTATTAGTTATGTCAAAAGGCTTTGTCATCTTCCTGTAAATGCAAAGTACCATCCAACATGGTCTTTTAAAAGACAGACAGGAGTTGGGTTCTCAGCCCCACAACTTCTAGTAAGGCAAGCCCATAGTCTATCAGCCCCTCTGGGCTGCCATAATAAATGTTGAGGTTTTATTCTGCCTAACATAGAACATACCTACTAAATTCTTACGTTGCTGAGAAACAGTGTCATGATGGGCATGTTTCTCCTCTGTGTTTTTTTTCCCCCTTTACTTTCCTTCAACTTTTGTATTTCTTCTAAGTAGACAGTTTTTTACACTTACTCCTTTTTAAATGTATCATGTGGAGCTTTAACTGTCAAAGAATTCACAACTTTTTCTCTTGCTTTTGGATTCTTTTATTGAGCCTATCAAATCTTCCACTTCACATGACCTTTAGAATTTCTCAGGTGTACAAAAATAAGACAATATAAACAAAGGTACAATGTTAGCTATACTTGCTAAGTGACTAGAACTTGAGTTCTTATTTCTGGAGTTAGTTCTTAAAATATCAACCCTATTCATAAATTCAAAGAAAAGGGGAAAGAAATCCAGCGCTACTTCAGTTGAGTCCAAGCCCATCTACGTTAATGCACTTTGAGGTCGTCAAGTTAAAAATTACAGAATGTATTAAATTATTATCCCCATCCGTCAGCATGGGGAATGAAGTCAGTAGGAACAATACC
>CABHPP010131040.1:16403-41558 GCA_902168425.1 Peromyscus attwateri
TCCTTCCTTCCTTCCTTCCTTCCTTCCTTTCTTTCTTTCTTTCTTTCTTTCTTTCTTTCTTTCTTTCTTTCTTTCCATCTAAGTTAGCCATTTCATTCAAGTTGACAAATAGGCACTTTTCTCTCTTTTTAAGTGGCATTGCTAGAAAGGATTAAGGGACCTCCTTTTTAAGTATGTTTATTGTCTGAGCCTACTTCAAGTGCATAAGAGCACGGGAATGATTGTCTATAAGGGTTTTAACTCTGCAGCCTTTGCAGGTTTTGGAAGATTGTGGGTGAGACTGGGGGTGATAAAACCTTGCACCATCAGGAGGGAGAGTTTCCGCCAGGCACCCACCTTTGTAAACTGCTACTAAAAGCCTTCTCTGGCTCAGGAGCTGGGCATGTAGCTCAGTGGCATGGTGCTTATCCAGCCGTCTAGGTCCCGAGTTCCATCTCCAGTACTGAAAAAAAAAAAAAAAGTCCGAGCTTTGTCTACATATCTGTAATCTCAGTACTCAGGAGCTCCCAGGCAGGAGGATTTCTACTTCAAGGCTAGCCTAGGTTACATAAAGAGGCCCCCATCCCCCTAAAAAAGAGAACCCTACTTTTCTAATATAATTAATATAACTCTGACATACTAATCAAAGAAGAGTTTTTTTTTTTTTTTTTTTTTTGAGACAGAATTTCTCTGTGTATCTTTGGCTCTCCTGGAACTAGTTCTGTAGACCAGGCTGGTCTCAAACTCACAGAGATCTGCCTGCCTCTGTGCCCCTGAGTGGCGGATTAAAGGCGTGCGCCTTTCACTCTTGGAGGATAAGGCAGGGATAAAGCCAGCCTAGAGAGGTGGGTCAGAGGTTACGTGTGTGCACTGCTCTTCTGGGGACTGGAGTTTGACTTCTAGCACCTTCTTCAGGCACTTTACATAGACAGCCTAGTGTAATTCCATCTCCAGGGGATCAGACACACACACACACACACACACACACACACACACACACACACACACACAGTTAAGGTTGCTGAGAACCGAGATTAGCCACCACAGACTAGTTCTTGTTCATTTGGTCGTCTTATAGAAAAGAAACATTATTTGAATTGTAACTTTTTTGAAGGAGGTATACAATATACAGATATATATCTGGGTGGGGTTTTTTTGTTTGTTATAGGCACAAATCACCATACCTGGCACACAGTTTTGTATGACCTTGCTACTACAAAAAACTATAATCATTCACCCACAGACAACATACAAGACTGGAATTTTAGATTTCTTTTTTTCAATTGTCTTTGAAAATGGGGTCTCAATGTATAGCCCTGACTGGCTTGGAACTCACTCTGTAGACCAGGCTGGCCTTGAACTCACAGAGATCTGCCAGCCTTTACCTTCCAAGTTCTGGGATTAAAGGTGTGTGTCACCATGCCTGGTACTGTTTGGTTTTGAGCTGCTGAAGATTGAGGCCAGGGCTCTGTGAATGCTAGGCTAGCAATCTACCACTGAGCCACATTCCCGGCCTTAGCTTTGTTATTTTGTTTGAGACATGGTCTCATGTAGCCCAGGCTGGCCTTCAACTCACAGTGGAGCAGAGTATTCTGTGAACCCCTGATACCCTGTCAAGTTTGGGATGATAGGCATGTGGATCACACCTCACTCTATTCCTTTAAAAAAATATTTTTATTTTATATGAGTGCATGTTTCCCCTGCATGTACGTCTGTGTACCACATGCATGACTGAAGCCAGGAGATGAAGTCAGATTCCCTGGAATTAGAGTTATGGACAGTTGTGAGCTGCCATGTCAGTGCTGGGAACCGAATCTAGGTCCTCTTGCAAGAACAGCGAGTGCTCTTCACTGCTGGGTCACCTCCCCAGCTCTCAGCTTTCTTTCTTAAGTTTACCAGATCAGATTGCTGTTAAGTACTCTCAAAATTAACTGTGGCAACATAAGTAGGTAACTAGAAGATACTAATGAAAACTCAGCCAATCTCGCTGGCTTAGGCCTGTAATATTAGAACTCAGGAGAGTCAGGGGAGTCCCAAGTGTTGCTCAGTCACTTGGTGAGTTCTCTAACAGATGAGACATGTGGGGAAACCTTATATCCAAATAAATAAATAAATTGAAAAATACTGGAAGATATCTATCTATCTAGATGATGGGGAAATTTTCAAGTTTACAGAAAATCTGGAGAAAAAAAAGAAACACAATTTAGGGTGTTTTTCTATACTTCATTTTCATGGATTTTATTTTAGTTGTGATTTTAGTATCCCTGTACTTTTCATTCTGCCCCTTTCCCCAAAGACTGTTTGCAGGAATACACACTCACACGCACATGAGTTCAGGTGCCCAAGGAGGCCAGAAGTGTTGGTGCCTACAGATAGATGTAAGTTTGGGGAAGAACACTCTTTGCTCTTAGCTGTTGAACCACCTTTCTAGCCCCTTATTATGCTTTTTAAAAGTTATTATTGGCCAGACATCATGGTACAAGACTTTAATCACAGCACCAAAGTAGGCAAGTGTCTGTGAGTTCAAGTCCAGCCTGGTCTACAAAGTGAATTCCAGGCCAACAAGGGTTTCATACTGAGACCCTGTCTCAACAAAACAAACACAAGAAATCACAACAAAAAATATCCAAACCCAGCCACCCCCCCCCCCAACTGCTGAGCTTGACACTTATAATGTCAATCTTCACTTTACATAGCCTTGCTAGCCACACTATTGTCCATGCATTGCTCTGTGGTTTACCCAACCATTTCCTACTTTAGACTTGTAAGTTCCTGTGACATCTTTGATTTTGTAAATAACGTCACAAGGAAACATATAGCATTTGTCAGCACTTTCAATATTTTTCTGAAGACAGATTTTCTAGAATCAAGATGTAAAAGGCAGGGCTGGGCATCTAGTATAGTTGGTAGAGTGTTTGCCTACCAAGCCTGAAGTCCTGAGTTGATACCCAGCACTGCATAAACTTTGGTAGAGCATCCTGCCATCCCAGTACTCAGGAGGTAGAGGCAGGGGCATTCAGAAGTTCAAAGTCATCCTCAGTTATATAGTTACATGAACTACATGAGACAATAATCTCAAAAAGAGAAGGCAGAAATAGAGATAGTGAAAGAGAGTCTTCTTCACCTTTTTTCCTACTTCAGCTGGTGTTGGTTATCGTTTGTGATCAGGCTGTTCAGGAAATCACTTCTTGACATTTTCCATTGACAGCTGTGAATTTGATTCTTGGTGAAGGATAATCTGAATACATTTCATCACAGTCTGGCTAGTGTTCTTCATATAGAAAGAGGAGTGGTGGGGACTAAGTGACGTGGTGTCTGTGAACTCTAGGCAAATGTAAATGTTCGCGCTTTTCCTTGCCTTTGGTTGAAATGCCTTGAGTTCAGCCATTCTAGTGAGGATGCACCAAGTCGCCTTATGTGTGTTATTCCCCTCTGTATGTTGCACATCGTTCTGTGAAAGAACAATCTTGGCAAAGCAGGGAAGTACTCCATTTATTTGTTTTGTGCACAGTTTCTTACCTTCTTTTTGGCCCTCCAATGTGTGAATATTTGACTCTAAAACTCTGGTAAATGTCTAATCTTTTCTCAAATGTTCTTAATGAGGACCAGAAATTTTCAGTGACTCTCACAACACACAAGGAATGTAACTGACAATAGCATCATAGAGGTAAAGATTAAAGTTTACCATAGTTATATGAAATGTGGAATCTTTACAATTCCTTACCCAGTTCCCCTAATAATTTGTTATGCCAGTCTATTCGTTTAGGTGCAGAATTATAGCAAAAGTTCAGATCATGGTGACTGATGAGAAAAAGTACAAAAATATGGGACCTGGGCATCTGCATCTAACACATCCAGACACATTAGTGTAGCTGCTGTCCTGACTACTCACAGTTACCACAGACGCCTGTGAAGAATTACACTCAGTGCCTAGCTACTGGCAAAATGTATCAGGAAATCTACCGTTGGGTTGGTTCATTCCCAATGTTGGGGTTAACAATGGTGGAGTTGTTTCTCTCCTGTACCACTGATTTTTGTCCCCATGTGATATCATTTGACAAGGTGAGTTTTAGTGGGACACATCATATGTTAACCAGATGCAGGAGTGTGGGACTTGTCCCCGCCCAGAAACAAACAGAGCCACACAAAACATAAGAAGCCAGTGAGCGTGACTGAGGCTATGCTGTTAGCCTCTTGTGTCTTTCAACGTCAACAGCCTGCGGGTTACTATATGCCATTTTATGACAATCCGTAATCTTTAGGATTAAGAAGACCAAGGAGCCGTGCCCCGTGCCAGCACTTCAGGAGAAGTCAAAAGGTACTCCATTGTTCCATTGCCTGCTCCCCACACCTTTGCTTTTTTGAACAGGGTTTTCCTGCGTAGCCAAGGCTGGCCTCAAGCTCACAGTTATCCTCCTGCCCCAGTCCCCTGAGTGCTGCCATTACAAGCACCAGTTGCATGCCTCGCTTGTTAATGCTTCTGTTAAGCTTTGCGTAGTCTGTAAATTTAGGGGGTTTGAGGTTCATTACACATGCTCTGTTGTCTCAGGACCCAGGCCAGCTTCCAACATACCTCACCTGGGCCACTTAGTAGCCTTCAAGCTGGCTACCTTATTTTAGATTTCTGAGTTTTAAAGTCATTCAACACTGCAACAGAAGCATGCAGCCTTGACGCCTAATCACGCTACCCCCCTATTTCAGAAACACCCCTGCTCCTTACCACGGACTAAATGTGAATGCAGTACTGAACCCTTTACCGCCTTCCCAGAAAGTTCCATGCTATCCTTATCTTTTTAAAAAACAACTATTGTTTTATGTGTGTGGTGCTTTGATTGCCTGTGTAGTAGTACTCTGCACCGTGTGTGTAGTGCACTAAGCGTCCAGAAGAGGGCATTCGAGGATCCCCTGGAACTGGAGTTATCAACAGTTGTGAGCTTCCATGTCTTGGGAATCAACCTGGGTTCTCTGGAAGAGCAACCAGTGCTCTAAACTGCTGAGCCATCTCTCCAGCCCCCTATCCTTATCTTCTATTCTTTTTAAAATTAATTCTGTGTACTGAACACATTTCGCTACAGCAACTATCTGTATTGCAATTGTTTAGAGCCCCAAACTGACTATTTTTTATTTTTTATTTTTTATTATGTATACAGTGTTTACAGTGTTCTGCCTGCATATATGCCTGCAGGCCAGAAGAGGGCACTAGATCTCATTACAGATGGTTGTGAGCCACCATGTGGTTGCTGGGAATTGAACTCAGGACCTATGGAAGACCAGTCAGTACTCTTAACCTGAGCCATCTCTCCAGCACCCCCAAAACTGACTCTTAAATCAGTTTCTTTCCAAGCACTGCTGAGTATTTCTACCATATCTGGAGGGAGTCTGTCCTTTGCTACTTTAGAATCAGACATTCCCAGTTTCTCATTTCTGATATACTTGATTAGAAATTTGTTTTTTGAGAGTAGACATCAAAACCTCTGCTGAGTCAGGTAACTTAATTACATCTACAAGACTGTAGAGAACTTTCTAGGAATGCAGGCATCTGCAGTTACTGCCTCCTCCCTGTACTTGTTAGATTTTGGAGGTATAGTGTCAGAGGCAATGTATATGGCATGTGACAAAATAGACATACATATCTGGTGTTTGAGCCCTGTAATAGGCTCTTAACATTTTCCTGAAGTAATTGGTAACCAAAGTTAGTGGTAAAGTTTCTTGAGCCATATACTCAAAAGTTTTCCATTCTTCAGTTGTGTCAGAAGTAGGCATTAGCCTTTCTGGAAAGTTCCAGGTGTGCCTGCAAAGATTCGGTAGTGTTTCCTAGGCATCAGTGGAAGGAACCACACTCCCTCATCATATACAGTGCATGCTGAATTGAGTTTCTCTCTCACAGGTTCTGTCTTCAGTGACCCTTTCACAGGAGCACCCTCTCAGTTTCTGCAGAGACTTTCCAGAATGGCCATATTGGAATACGACACCATTCGCCAGGAGACACACAAGAAGGCCAAGCGAGGCAAGAAGCGAGATCTCCGAGACTGCTGACGGTCCAAAGATGCGCCATGCTTTCTCCCGGGCTCTGGCTCATGTTTGCCGTGTTTCTTTTCTTTCTTTCATTCTTTTTTGATATGTGATATAATACAAATGGAAATGTAAATAGCAAATAAATATTTTATGTTATATATGGAATAATTCGTATTTTGTTGAACATGGCGTTTCATCTTTTATTTTACTTTTTTCTTGAAAATGGATATTTTATTATTAAAATGGAATGATTTTACTTTTTAAATAAAGATGGTACTAGGTATTGAACCCAAATGTCTGTGTGTGCTAGTTCAGTTTTCTGCCCACCGATCTATATTCCATAAAAAACATTTCAATTATGCAAATATATGCATGATAGAAGTTATATTCTACACGTTTTAAGCACATTTATATGTCTTTTGATCTAATTGGATAAATGCTTTTGAGACTTATCTTTCCAATGGACCCCACTAGTTGTCTCAGAAGGTTCAAGAAGAATCCAGGGATGGTGTCATACATCTGAAACCCCATCATTCAGGAGGCTGAGGCCAAAGGATTTTTGAGTCTGGACTACAGAGTGAGGCTCTATCTCAAAACAACCAAACAAGCAAGGAAAACAGATGAAAGGGAAGTAAGTGTTGTTGGCCTTAGAAGGGACCAGCAGCTGGAGAGACGGCTCAGCTGGCGAGAACACTCACCGCTCTTCCAGAGGACCCAAGTCCGGCCCCACAGCAGCTGCCCCCAGTCCTCTGTAGCTCCATGTCCAGGGCTCTGACTCCCTCCAAAGGCAGGCACCTCCACAGCTGTGGCACACATCCACATAAAATAAAAACTTGTTTTTATTTAAAGAAAGGGTCAATGAAAGGGTTTTTTTTCCTGTGTGGAAACTATTCAACCAGATGAAGAGGAAAGTCTTGTCTTTGTTTGCTGATGAAGTCTGGGTGGGTAATCCTGCCTTTGCTTGGGAGACAACAATGGACCTCCCAGTGCTGAACTTTAGAACGAAGTAGGTGAACACACGCAGGTAGTACCCACTACCCTCGGTCACTCGTCACCTCAGGACCTTTCCTACCAGGCGGAACAGAGTGTAGATAGACAGATCTGGGAGGGGAAAGGAGGGGGAGGAAAAGCTTACTCCATCTTCATGGAGAAGAAAGTCTAACTCAAGAGAGAAACCCTTCTCCAGGAAGCCTGAGGAATGGAGACATGTGCTCCCATGAAGCCAGCTTCAGTTTGAGCTTCTAATTATTTTTGACCCACACATGAACTGACTTCAAGTTAGTTGCTAGTGTTTACACATTGGAAGGTTTTACACGAAAATCTAGGATGCTGACAGCTGGCCCTGGAGAGTGCAGAACACTGAGTCTCCTAGGAGTTTAGAGGCCAGGCAGTAGTCCTCAGTCAGAGAGGGCCTGTGGAAGACATAGTGTTGGAAATAAGCCTTAAATATGGGACACATGGAAGACAGGCTGTTCTAGAAAGTGGAGAAAACATAAGCCAAGGCATACTGTCCACTTGGGGATGGCACACCTGGGGTACTATGCATACAGAGCAGGCATCATGAATTCACATGCCTGCAGGCTCCAGGCCAGTTCCAAGTTGTGTGACCCCATCAAGCAGAGGCTGAGGTAAACCTACTTGAAAGGCCTGGATGCCTAGCTTCAGTTCTTTGTGCTGTATGAGTCCAAAGTTGCCAGAAACCCCAGCTTTTTCACGAGAAACGAGAGTCTGAATTTTCAGGTACTCTTCTTGTCTTAGGGTCCTGTTGCTGTGAAGAGACAGCATGACTGCAGCAACTCTTAGGAAAGAAAGCGTTTAACCAGGGCTGGCTTACAGTCAGAGCTTGGTCCATTACTGTCATGGTGGGAAGCATGGTGGCACACAGGCAGGCATGGTGCTGGAGAGGTAGTTGACAGTTCTACATCCAAATCCACCAGCAGCAGGAAGAGGGAGCCACTATGCCTGGCTTGGGCTTCGGAAGCCCAAAGAGACACAACGCCATGCCCACCCCAAGTGACACTGACTCCAACACCTCCTAACCTTTCTCAGGGAGCTCCGCTTCCCTGATGATGGAACATTCAAATATTTGAGCCTATGGGAGCCAGTCCTATTCAAAACACCACACTTCCAACAAATATCTAGAGAGTCTCTAGTTAGAAAGGGGAAGAACTGGGATTCTACGCACCTAGGGTCTAGTTCATATACATAAACTCTTGGGAATAGTAATTTTTAAAAATCTTCAACTTATCATACCAAAAGACACATGGCAATGGTTTGAGTATCCTCTTCCTGCCAGAGGCCACCAGGACCATCCTTTTATCACAGCAGATAAATAAATACAGTAGTGAACTGTAGTAATAAATATAGCCAAATACTACAACTGTGTGGTCGATCAATCAACCAACCTCAAATTTAGCTGATAATATATATTATATTAAATATAAATATATAATAAATATAATCATGGTTTAATTGATTAAAATTTAGGGTATGACAAAAATAGCTGTCTCAAATCATGACAATATGACATCACAGATTCATGCCTGTGGAATGGGAAGCTGGGATGGCTTACATAGATACTATGTCCACACCACCCTATCTCCCTAGCAAAGAATTCAACTTAAGCCAGTTCCAGAGTGGAATATTTTGGTCTTTTTTAAAAAAGATTTGTTTTTATTCATTATGGGGACTGTGGGGGAGTTATGCCACATATGAGCAGGAGTCTTTGGAGGACAGAAGAGGACATCGGATCCCCTGGAGCTGGAGTTACAAATGGTTGTTAGTCATCCGACATTGGTGCTGGGTACTAAGTGCAGGTCCATTTGAAGAATAGCAAGCATGCTTATCTACTGAGCTCTCTCCAGCCTCTATTGTTTCTTTTTTTTTTCTTTCAAGTAATTCCTTTAATTATTTCAAAGGAAATATTATAAAACTGAATTTGTAAAGCAGCTTTAAACAATGATTACTTTCGTAACTTCATATACAAGATTTTATTCATAAAGTTAGATCTGTATCAATAAGATCTGAAATTTTTCTCCTGATATACAAAGCTGTGCTGCATTTAAGAATATTATTTACTCATTTGTTAAGATATAATTACATATACACACATTAGTATTCAACACAGACACTTTTAGCTCATTGAAAAGGCAAAGCTTTGGTCACCACTAAAATAATTTGAGTTTAACAGATTTTTTAACAATTGGGAAAAAATTAGGAAGCGAAACTCTTTAATTTTTTATTTTATACCACTGGTATAAAAATTATACCTGCATAGATGTCTGTGGGAGGGTGTAGGATCCCCTGGTACTGGAGTTACGACAGTTGTGAGCTGTCATGTGGGTACCGGGAATTAAACCTGGATCCTCTGGAAGAGCAACCATTTCTCTTAACCTCTGAGCCATCTCTCCAGCCCCAGAAGTGCAATTTTCGTTGTATAAATATCCTTTGATCCATATGCAGTTCTTTTTTGGAAAGTAGAGTCCATTACTTTAGAATCATAAGTCAGTTCTCACACAGTTTCCATTACAGCAGCAATTTCCTTGAACTGTCTGTAGAAATTCTGAAACTGTGGGATTGTCATTTCGATGGACTTGCTCTTCACTTGGCCAGAATGATCGGCTACTTTCAGCATCACTGCCACATACGGATACTTGAGGGATCTGCAGCTGTCAGAGCTCACAGCCATGCCCAGTTTCCACTGAAAATCTATAAGCTGGCAGGTGACCTCTGATTTGGCGTCCAGCACCGGTTCCCTGATCGGAGACTCCTCCATAGCCAGAACGGAACCCCTATTGTTTCTTTTTAACAAACGAGATGGACTGATAGTAGTTGATCACTTGTTTAGCCTTAGAATCCAATTTAGCTTACAATTTTGATTTTTATTAAATCTTTTCTTGCTGTTTGTTTTGAGACAAGGTCTCATGTAGCTCAGGCTGGCCGCAAACTTGAAATGAGGTTGGAGGATGACCTTGAATTCCTGATTTTTCATCCTCCACCTCCCCAAGTGCAGGGGATAATGGCATGATAACGATGATTCCAAATTATTTTCTAAGAAGACTCAGTTTCTTTTCTTTTTTCCTTTTAAAATCCAGCAGATTCCTCATATGTAATTTTGATTTCCCAGTAAACATATCCACTAAAAAATAATGTTTTCTCTAGATGAAATATCTTGGATTTAGAGTGGTTATGTTAATTGAATTTATTTACTTCCCTCCCTGCCTTCTCTCTCTCTCTCTCTCTCTCTCTCTCTCTCTCTCTCTCTCTCTCTGATACAGGGTCTTACTATGTAGCTCTAGCTGGCCTGAAACTCACTATATAGACCATGATGGATTTGAACAGAGATCTACCTGCCTTTGCCCCCAAATACTGGGATTACAGGTGTGTGCACCACCACCACCCAGCTAAGTCTTCATTTCTTTTCTTTTCTTTCTTTCTTTCTTTCTTCCTTCCTTCCTTCCTTCCTTCCTTCCTTCCTTCCTTCCTTTCTTTCTTTCTTTCTTTCCTTCTTTCTTCCTTTTTTTTTTTTTTGGTTTTTCGAGACAGGGTTTCTGTGTGTAGCTTTGTGCCTTTCCTGGATCTCACACTGTAGCCCAGGGTGGCCTTGAACTCACAGAGATCCGCCTGCCTCTGCTTCCCAAGTGCTGGGAATAAAGGCGTGCGCCACCACTGCCCAGTTTAAGTCTTCATTTCTAAAAGATCCTTCTGTGAGGACTTTCAAACTGATAAATGGGTCCAAATCTCCCAGAGAACTTCTTACACTCCGGATTCCTGTGGCAGTGGGATTGAGCATCTGTGATGCTAAGGATGCTGATTATGGATGGTTTCAATAGCCCTGCCTTAGCATGTCCTGCACTCAGTGTATTGGATGGGCCACCTTTTCAGTAAGTGGCCTGTGTCAGCATCTCAGGGTCACTGGGTGAACTTTGGAGAGCTACGCTCATTCGGGCACCATCCCGGAGTGTGAGCCAATTGGTTTGGGGTGCCCCCTTGGACATGGGTAATTTTGAAAAACTCTTCCTGCCCCTGTGATCGCCCATACACATTCTGAAGAGAACTCCTTTGCCTCACCATTTCCTCTCTAGCAGTTAAAGCCCTAAATCATCACATTCTCCCCTCTTCCACTTATTATTTATTATATTTATGTGTATATGTGTGTGCTGGCATGAGTGTGTGTGCACCATGTGTGTGCAGCTAGGTAAGAGAAATACTCTTCTTAGGTTGAGAAATTATGGAAAATATTTAGAGACTGAAATAAGCCCTTTTCTTCCCCAAGCATTGTTCTCTCCTCCAGAACTCCATGGATGTTGTTTCCTTGTCTTCCTATGCTGTTAGCTGCTGGCTGGGAAATCTGGAGGGAAGCCCCTGGGCTCCTGAGGGGATTGCTGGCTGTCCCTTTAGGGACTGTTGTGATCCCTCAAGTTGTTGATATGTTTCAGGTCAGGCTCTCAATGGAAAACTACAAGGAGTCACTCTGACTTAATCTTCTTCCACAACCACAGTGAAGTGTTCTTCTAATTGTTAAAATACTAAATTCTCTCTCAGTTTTGTATGCATGAAGAAGCATGCTCTCCCAGGAGACTCTCTCAGGGATTCGCCTTCCTGGCATAAGTCAGCAAGTTTCCCAGTACAATCCCTCTGCCTCCTTCCTTCAGATGCTGCTTTGGGAGTTACCACAGTACTGTCATTCCTTCCGTAGTAATAAACTCTCTTCAGGTTTACCTCCTGGTTGCGCCTGTTGGCTTTGCACTCTGCAAGGTACTATGGTTGTTGCGATTTATTATGCCGGGGTGGAGGGTGGGGAGGCGAGAATATCCCCGGTGAGCTGGGAAACATGCTGGGCAGATGCAGCGGCGGGCTGGGTGCCATGTGGACATGGCGGCAGTGGCGGCTGCCAGGGATACACGACCCAGACGCTGCATCCACGTGGAGAGTTTATTATAATAGAGAGATACAGAGGCAGAGAGACAGAGGTGGGGGGGGGGGAGGGGGGGGGAGGGAGGGAGGAGAGACAGAGGGAGGGATGCACACCTCTTAGGGGGAAAAGGAGAGAAAGGGGCGGAGTTTTTCCTTAAGAGGCTTCTATGATCCCAAGGGGCTGGATCAGAATATTAACATGGGTGATTTCTCAGAATGCTTGGTTGTATTAACATGGGTGATTTCCCAGAATGCTCGGTTGGATTCGTTGTGTGTGTGTGTGTGTGTGTGTGTGTGTGTGTGTGTGTGTGTAGATAGCATCTTGCTTTGTGGTTCAGGCTGACCTTGACCCACGATCCTCCTGCCTCAGCTTCCCAAGTGCTGGGATTACAGGCATATAACACCACGTCAGACTCCCCATAAGGAGTCAATGACCTCCTTGAATCTCTTGTACCCTATCTGTCACTTTTGCCTGGGTGCCTGAAGACTTTCTTGGTTCATAAAGCTAAGTAAGAATAGTTCGCTGTAGCAAGTCTCAGAGCAAAGTCCCCTGACGAGTGGTGGACTGTTTCAAGGTCCCAGATTCAATCCTTTCTTCATTTGGGGAAATCTTCTCCTGCATCCATGAAATTTTAACTTTCTGTTCTGTGGTTTTAAGTCCCCCTTTCCCCCCGAGAGGCACAAAATGTCCTTATTTAGGACCACTTTCATCTGTTCTAAATATCTGCAGAGGGAGAAAAGGAATTTGTGAATATTTTCGATTTTCTTTCTGATTGCTTTAATCTGTGAGCTTTTCCATCCCATTCATTGTTGATTATCTTAGCATTGTTCTAGGTCAGCAATCTAGCCTCAAGCTCTGCTTCCTCGCTGTTTCTAATTATTAATTCTGTAATGATATCATTCCTGTTTTCAATTTATGTGTTTTTTAGGTCTACAATCACTCTTTATCTAATTCTATGTCGGAGATTAGCAATCTACTTTTTTTGAAGTCGAGACAGTAAGTACTGTAGGGTTGACGAGCCATCTGGTCTCAATACAACCACTGAACTCGTGACATTACAGCAAGAAAACTGTCAATTAATAGGTATGATTGTGTGCCAATAAAACTTTATTTACAAAAAAGGCATTGGCTAATTTATTCCTAGTTGTAGAATGGTTTAGCACATACTGTTCATTAAATGATTGCTAGCATGTTCCTCTTTCCCTTGTTAAGATCAGACTTTAATTCCCTGCCTCGAGGGTTAGTTAACATATTTTCCTGCGGATGCCTCTTCAGAGGCATCTTGATCATTACCAGGTTGATTTAATAAGCACTGTTCTTTTTTTTTTACATGCTCATTATGCACAGAACACTGTGCAAAATGTTTTTCATCTTTTGTCTTACTGAATCTTCACAACAATCCAACTGTATAATCCCTGGTCAGCTCCCTTCTTCTCACACCATCCCTACAAGTGATTGCCGTCCTTAACCTCTCATTCCAAGATTATGACCCTTCTTGTTTTATTTCTAAAGCAAATTAGATAGAGACCATCTGGCCCTGTGCTCATCTGTGTGATCCATAATCTGAAGGAAACACCATCTGCATTTCTAGTTTCTCTCCAGGAGTTGTATTCCTAAACTATCACCATCTCCTACTTGACGATTTATCCCTGAGAGATGGCAGCACTTGGGAGGCAGAGGCAGGTGGATCTCCGGGAGTTCAGGGCCAGCCTGGTCCATAGAGTGAGTTCCAGGACACTCTGTCTCTCAAAAAAAAAAAAAAGAAAAAGAAAAAGAAAGAAAGAAAGAAAAACATGTAAAAAAAAAGTGTGTGTGTGTGTGTGCACGTGTGCATAAACATGCTTGTGTGCCTGCTTAAGTGTATGTGCACCATGTTTGTGCAGGAACCTGTGGAAGCCAGGAAGAACTGGAGTATACAGGGGGTTGTAAACCACCATGTGGGTGCTGGAAGCTGAATACAGGTCCTCTGCAAGAGCAGTAAACGCTCTTAATCCATCTTTCCAGTCTCACAGTTTTCTCTCTTAATTATTTCTGCCAGTATGAAAACTCAGTGCAAGGGCAAGCACACACACACAGCCCCTGGGATGCACTACTGCATCCGTCTTGAGCAAGCACACACACACACACACACACACACACACACACAGCCCCTGGGATGCACTACTGCATCTCTTCCCCTTTACAGCAAAACTCCTCCAATGTGTGTTCTGTACATGGCCTCTGCTTCTTTGACCCAACTCCCTTTCTCTTTCAGCCCATTCCAGTCACGTCACTGAAAGTGACCTGGTCAAGCTTTCTATAACCTCCCTGTAGCCAAGCCAGTGAGAACTGTCATTGTTATCTTACTTGACCAATAAAGGGGCATTTGATAGAGCTCTCCTCCTTTTATGAGCAAAGAGGAGAATACTTTCAGGCATTATTATTCGCTTTCCATCCTCCTCCTCCCTTTCTGGTCACTTCTCAGGTATTTACAGAGCCTGTGGTATGTCTGGGATTTGAACTCCTCAAAGGCAGATACCAACGATTGTTTATTGCTATATTCTCAATATGTTCTATTATGCTTAAGACATGGTGTGGACTGAGAAACGTTTTATTATTTTTCACAAACTGTCGGAGCTGGAAGTCCATTGATGATGACGCAGTTCAGACACTGAACTCGGTGTAACGTGAACACAGGACCAACCAGCGGGCTTTCTGAGGAGCAAGGAAGAGCTGGAGACCGAAGAACGTGACGTCAGCAGGCAGCCTTCGATTAGCACCTGACAGAAGGAGACCTAGTCTTGGCTGACCAGTGTGGTTTTCAAAGACTAGCAGCATGGGAGACTATTTACTGGTCTTTACTCAGCACTGTCTAAGGATAGAGTTACTGAAGAACCAGACTCCAAGTTGGAGCTGAGTGTACAGGACGTTTATGCAACTGTCACTCAGTTGCACTGAGCAGAAGGAAAATGATGATGCACCAGGACAGCCTTAGGGAAGGACAACTCATCAATTCCACAAGGACCCTGGGAGCTGAAAATCTCCTCAGTATGGTCTCATCCTGAAACAAGGAGATTTCACCTATGAAACTACTGTCCAACTGACACTGATCAATTTTTGGATCATAGGATGTGAACTGTTCTTGAGGGGTGAGACCCTGAACAAAGTGGCTGTCTTCTGAGAGACATTCCTGGAGAGGGGCTCTGCAGCAAGCACTATAAGCAACTGGAGCACACACGCTCCAGTGAGGCCTTCTGAGAGCACATGACAGTATCTACTATACATGTGCACAGAGGAACAAAAAGATTACATAGAGAATGAATTCATGCATCTAAGAGTGGACAAAGAAAATGGCCTGGAGCCAGAGAGATGGCTGAGTGGGTAAAGGGCCCTGTCTCCAAGCCTGATGATCTGAGTTTGATCCCAGGACAGAGCTCCAGAAAGTTGCTCCACATGGATACTGAGGTGCGGTAACACACACACACACACACACACACACACACACACACACACACACACAGAGAGAGAGAGAGAGAGAGAGAGAGAGAGAGAGAGAGAGAGAGAGAGAGAGAGAGAGAGAGGCGCGGTGTGGGCGGGGATGTAATGAAACAATTTTGAAAAGAATATGGCGTAGCCATGTTTGGTAAAGCTCCTGTTAGGAAATGACTCAAATGAAGAGGGGTTATGGACAGAATTAAAGAATCATATAAGACTGGACATATCCAGAGAATAAGGAACAGAAAGTTGTTACTACTCCCTGGGCCAAAGAGTCAAAGGAAGAAAGAGACAGTGCCAGCTGACCCCGTGCAGCTGGGGTTCTGGAAGAGAGCTGTTGTTAAGAGAGTTGCTAGAGACAGTGCCTCGCTGAGCGGGTAAATCCCCAACTCTTTCTGCCTCTCGCCAATGTCTCCCACCAGCCAGCTCCAGTGGAAAGTCTGT
The DNA here is from genome assembly GCA_902168425.1 of Peromyscus attwateri. Classification (NCBI taxonomy): domain Eukaryota; kingdom Metazoa; phylum Chordata; class Mammalia; order Rodentia; family Cricetidae; genus Peromyscus; species Peromyscus attwateri. Next base: position 32,233 of record CABHPP010131040.1, read on the forward strand.
CCACGGTGAAGCCTGAGTGATGAACTCCACGGGAACCAGACGCTTAACACTGAGCTGAACGCACAGAGAGACCCGGGACCAGAGACTATCCGGCAAAGAGCAGTTTTCTGCATTTGGAAACATAGAGAACGAGTCCTCCTTGAACCGGCTCTGAGTGTTATGTAACTGATGTCAGCAGACAGCGCTGAGCAGAACGGCGGTGAGACATGCTTTACAATAAATATTTGTGATTTCTCCAGTAGTTCTTGCCTCTTAATGTATGGCGTTTTCAAAATGCTTATAGCCTGTACCCTGATGGATGTGTCTGTTTAGAGAACTATAGGCATGGCATCGGTACCTGATGATACCACCAGGGTAGTAAGCTAAACAAAGAAAATGAATGCGTTCCCAACCACAGGCGCAATTTATAGTTCTTGGAACAGAAGTTGACATGAACTCCAACTAGGTATGTGTTGGGAGGATGCGTTTTGACTCATCCAGAGGGCTTTGCTCATGTTATGTTTTTATCTGAAACTAGAGCCTGCCTGCATTTCCCCCTAACTCTATGAACGTGAGTAAAAGCTCCGGCACTGTGCACATGAAAAGAGACCAAAGTCTGGCTGTGGTAAGATGACTCCTCAGGGACCGTAGCCTGAGCTGACAGTTTCTGATGTGGCTGACAGACTTAAGGCCTGGCTTTCTGGGTATTGTTTTGATGACAACTAAGAGGACCAAAGAACAGAACATCAGCTTTGGCTCATGAATAGGATTTCATCTAATAGAAATATATTTTTAGCAGATTAAATAATTTTACAACTTGATTTATAAATGAGACAATTTGCACATGTACTTAAAATAGTTTCAAAAAACTTCCTTCCCCAAATATAAATCATGTTTCTGTAATTTTTTTTCAATTTTGAGATAGTGTTTCATTTAATCCAGGCTGGTTTTGAACTCACTATGTAGCTGAGGATAGCCTTAAACTTTTGATTCTCCAGCCCCTACCTCCCTAGTGCTAAGATCACATAGCACATGCCTGACACCTTTAAAAAATTTTATAATGAAAATGTATGTAAAACATAACATTTATAATCTTAACTATCATTCTGTTTATAAATTTGTATGGATGGCTAAATGTAAGTCTGTGCACCATATATATGCCCAGTACCTGCAGAGGTCTGAAAAGGACATCAGATCCTCTGGAACTGGAGTTACAGAGAGTTGTGAACTGCCATGTGGGTGCTGGGAACCAAACCCAAACATTCTATGAGAGCTCACTATGAGAGCAGCCAGTGCTCTTAGCCACTGACCACTGAGCCACCTCTCTAGCTCATGGTGTGTGTGTGTGTGTGTGTGTGTGTGTGTGTGTGTGTGTATGTGTGTCCAGAGGCCAGAGGTCAACCTTGGATGCTATTTCTAAGAACAGTTGACCTCCTTGTTTGTTATGTCTCATATTGGCCTGGGGCTTATGCTAGCATGACTGTCTGTGTCTGTGTACCCGACCCACACAGGTACACACACACACACACACACACACACACACACACACACACTGAAATAAATCATCTATGAACTATAAAAATGACTAATGTAGGGGACTATGTTAACATTTTAATTAAACTTCAAAGTGAGTGAAATTATAGACTGCTAGGCAATTTAAGAAACCAGAGCTGCCAGTCTAGCAAAGTGAGTGCTGGAATGCTCATAACTGTCACTAGCAGACTCCAGCACCACCCCTGTGCAGCAGATCCCTTAATCTGTATTCCTTAGGATGGTCTGGGAAGCCACAGACACGCCGAGGTGGTCTGTCATAGTCTTTGTTATCAGCAGGCACCAATCTTCTTTCATCTTGGGAAAATTACATCCTTTCTGCTTAGAAGGGACACAAAACCAAGGCTTGGTAATTGAATCCCACCCAGCCCTACAGGAATGGAGTGAAAGTGGCCCGTCAGCCCCTCTTGAGTTACACTCCTATTCATGTGGCTTTTTTTCTTTTTTCTTTTTTTTTTGCTCTTACCCTAACTCTGATACTCCAAAGGTTTTGTTCAGTTCCTGAGAGGTGGGGTAGAGCCATCTTGAAGGGTTTTTAAAAAATTAAATAACATGCAGCCAGTGCTGCATGAAGGATATCAGTCTCCCAATACCCCTCAGAAATAGGTACTATTATTTGAATGATTTTTTTTTTACATCTTCATATTCCAGATGACCAAAGTTAAACAACTAGCAATTTTCAGATTAAGGATTTGACCTCAAAGCCCATATGGTTAATCTGCGTTCTAACTGACATTTCAAAACTCCATAAACACACACACACACACACACACACACACACACACACACACGCACAAAACAGTGCTATATGAATTGATTGATTCAGAACTCCCAGAATTCACCTGCTGAAGTCTTCGGTCTCAGTCCATTTTCTGTTGCTAGAAAAAAATACCCAAGATCAGGTACTTTATAAGGAACAGACATTTATTTGGCTCACCATTCTGGAGATCAGAAAGACAGTTGGAGAATCAACTCAGCATCTAGTGAAGCTTTCTTATTGCATCATAACATGGTGTAGAGCATCACATGGTGAGGCAAGTAGCTCAGATCCATTTAGAGTTTGGCAGTCAACAGGTCTCAAGGCAGGAGAAGTTCTGTTTGGCCTTTATAAGGTTGAGGAAAACCTGAACTTAGAGGTAGAAGAACCTCCATTCTTTTTAGGGAGGGGTTAATGCCTTCCATCCAACTGCCAGCCAGATTCTGCTGCCTGCCTCCCACTGTAGCTGCAGAAAGCAAAGCCCAAGATTTGGGCATCTCTCTCCACTCAAAATTTCTGTGGTAGCTGCTAGAAGAGCTACATGCATCAGGCTTCTTCCCTTTTATATAAAGCTTCAGGGTTTTTTGTTTGTTTGTTTTGCCTTTTTGTTGGAATTTCAGGAGTAAAGCCAAGAAAAGGAAGCAAAAGAGAAGTCAGCCCTAAACAAAACACCAGGATTATAGATGGGAACGTAACCCACTTCATGGTTAGTGCAGGCCTGGAGAGGTGGCTGGGGGAATGTGCTTTCTATGCACACATGAGGACCCAAGTTGGATCCTCACAGTCCACATTAAAAAGCAGGGCCTGATAGCACACACTTGCAAGGGAATGACATGTAGGAGTTGGTTCTCTGCTTTTCCCACGTGGGTCCTGGGGACTGAACTCTGGTCGTCAGGCTTGACAGCAAGCATCTTTATCTGCTGAGTCATCTTTCTGGCCCTAAATTTTTTTTTTTTGAGGTTGAGTTTTGCTATGCAGCCCAGCTGGCCTTGAACCCTTAATCTTGTCCCAGTCTCTCAAGCACAAATCTAGTCCTGGTCTAGTATTTAACTTTAAACTATTAATTATACAGCCATAATATTCCAGCCTCTCTAGCATGTGGACAGTCAGTGTTGGGCTATGTAAGCTAATCAAATAAAGAACCTGTGCATTATATATCCATCCTATCAGTTCTATTACACTAGAACCATGGTTCTCAACCTGTGGATTGCAACCCCAAGCTCGGATGACGCTTTCACAGGGGTCACCTAAGACCATCATAAAACACAGATTATGATTCATAACAGTAGAAATTACAGTTATGAAGTAGCAACAAAAATAATCTTATGCTTGGAGGTCACCAGAGCATGAGGAACTGTGTTAAAGGATCACCACATTAGGAAGGTTGAGAACCACTGCTCTAGAAGACTTTATCTAATACATTCTGCATTAGAATAGAACCCCTAGGAGGTGCTGGTGCTCCTTTTTTCTGTAAAGAAGATTAATGACAACTGTGCTGGTTGGTTTTATGTCAACTTGACACAAGATATGGTTTGGAAGAGGGAAATTCAATTGAGATAACGCTGCTACCAAATGGGCCTGTGGGCAACTCTATGGTACATTTTCTTGATTGATGAGGGAAGGCCCAGCTCACTGTGGGCAGTACTACCCCTGGGCAGGTGGTCCTGGGTTCTATAAGAAAGCAGGGTGAACAAGCCATGAGGAGCAAGCCACTAAGCAGCACCCCTCCATGGCTTCAGCATCAGCTCCTGCCTCCAGATTCCTGTTCTCCTGTTCCTACCCTGACTGCCCTCAGTGATGGAGTGTGACCTGGAAATTTAAGATAAAATAAATCTTTTCCTCCCAAGCTGCTTTTGGTCATGGTGTTTATCACAGCAATAGAAACCCTAACTAAGACAAGAACTCACTGTGGTGTCTGAAGTGTTTCTGGCATGCTCAGCTGAGATCTTTGAGCATCTTCTTCTCTTTGTAAGGGAAGACATTTTAAAATGCATCAAGAAAAAACAAAGATAAAATGGGTCAAATCCATAGGTCTCTGTTTCTTGCTCTAGCTGTCTGGGTGATGTCCATCAGTAATCGTGTTTGTGCAAAAGAACCTACTGGTGGATTACTTGGGGTTGAGGAGAGACTCAGTTAATAACATGCTTGGCTATACATCTTGAGGGCCTGAGTTCAGATCTTAGTACCCACAGACAAGCTGGGTGTGGCAGCACGCTTGCAGCTCTGGTGCAACGGGGCAGGAGACAGGCAGGTTCCTGATACTGCCAAACCCTCCTAGCACAACAGTGAGCTCCAGGATCATTGAAAACTCTGTCTCAAAAAATACGGCAGAGAACAGATGAAGAAGACACTGGGTTTGACATCGGGCCTCCACACTCACATGGTCACACACATTCATGCATACACACATAGGACCCCCTCCATACACACTCAAAGAAACCACTGGTTAGATTATTTGCAGTGATGTTTGGGAGTGCTCTGAGTCATAACAGCTGAGGCAGACACTGATGTCAACATCTGGCCTCCACATGCACACTTATTCAAGCACATTCATATGCATACAATGCGTGCACACACACACACACACACACACACACACACACACACACACACACACTTGTGGTAGATTATCTGCAGCAATGTGTGATGATGCTCCTCTTCACACTTGGCAGATTTCAAATGGACATGTAGAACTGTCAAGTATCTGTGATTGCAGGCTGAGTCATGGTGATTAGCAAGGATTTTTTTTTTTTCTTTTGAGTCATGTGAGTCAGTCAGTAACTCTCTGGATGGAAAAGAAATAGCTTCTGGAGCCACCAGGCTATGTCCTTGGACAGTTCGAGATATGTGGACGATCTGACCCACTTCTCAGAGTCTCTGCAGGGGATATGCTCCGTCCTGGCTCCGGATCTGCTGAGAAGGCCTCTCAGAAAGAAGCTTCAGTAACTAGAGAGAGTTTGCTGCGGTTCAAACCTTCTCCTGCCATGGTCACTAAGGGAGTATAGTGACTGGATCACGAGGGCTTAATGGTGAGTGGAAGAAGGAGAAAATAGCAAACAAACTCGAGAAACATTCCAAACCCTAAGGAGAAGCTCCCATTTGACCCGTTTCTGTCAATGGAGTCCACACAGCCCAAGGAACCTCATGGCTGTTCATTACTTGGAAAAGGAATTTGATACTTGCATATCGCTGTGCGTTTGCCGCCACTTTGTGCCTCTGGTTTCTCAATGCTCCTCTATCATACTCTTGATGATTACACACAGCCAGATTCATTTGACATGGGATGACAAATGGCATTTGAATTCGTCAGGTTGAAGGGTCAGCCCTGTTCTCCATTAGCCAGTGAGGCCTCCTCAAAGTGTCTCGGTCATGAGAACATGGCTAGGATCCCCGCATGCTCTGTGCTGCATCCCACCCAGTCTTCACAGATGCTGAATTCTGCACAGCCTTGGGTTCCTGACACCTGACTCCATCTGAAGGCGGGGAAGAGCCAGGGAACTGAGAGAGGGAACCACATATTGCCTAGCTCGCTGGCTTTCATCTGGGACGTGCTTCATAATAACAGCCCAAGAGTTTGAAAAAGATCTATTTCCTGAACTCCGAAGAAAAGGGTTCATTCTCCAAGGCATTGTGGTGTGAGAACAAATCTCTTAACCAAACATACATTCCGAACTGTTAGGAGGGGTGCAAAAACACCTCTTTACCTCTGAACATGGAGGAACAGGATCCAGAAGTTGCCAGTGGTAAGATGGGTGTCTAATGATGGGCCCAGCAGCCTCTGCACATTTATAGACCTAGTCTAGAAGGCTTTGTTGCACTAAGGTTTCGTGGGTTTGGTTAAAAGTAATGGTCCGACTCCTGGGTGCTCGCATCTCCTATGAGCCCTCTTTCTGTCTCTGTGTGTGCATACAAATGTCAGGATATGCATACAGAGAAGCACGAAGGGGCAAGAGCATATCAATTCACACTGTCTGCTCTGCAGCGGGTGCCGCTCGCGCCGCTACTAATTAAAATTTAATTTTGTTCTATCTGTAATAAAATGATAGGGAGTGTGTTGTTGGTTTTATACTTTTTTTTTTTGAGGGACTCTTATCATGTAGCTCAGACTAGCTTCACCCTTACGGTCCTCCTGCCTCAGCTTCCTGGGCACTGGAATCAGAAAGGTGAGCTACTATATCTGGCTCTTTGAAGATCTTGCACAGTGTAAAGAAATTATAAATAAAATGCTATAAAAATAAAATAATTTTTAATAGACATCTAAGCACCACCTGACAAAAATAACTGATAAGCTAATTCAAGAACTAATTCTTCTCATTTGTGAAGGTCCTTTCTAGTCCTTCTCTAGGCTAAATTAAGACCTGTTTCAGCTAAATAATTATTTACTTCTTCTTTTCTGCAGGCTATGGCACCAAGTGACCTAAACAAAATGGGATGTTAGAAATGTCTGTTGATAATTCTGTTGAAAACTATGGTAGCCAGGTGGTGGTAGCGCATGCCTTTAATCCCAGCACTCGGGAGGCAGAGCCAGGTGAATCTCTGTGAGTTTGAGGAAGCCTGATCTACAGAGCGAGATCCAGGACAGGCACCAAAACTACATAGAGAAACCCTGTCTCGAAAAAACAAAACAAAAAAGAAAACTATGGTAATTAATCATATGTACTTTTGTTATAAATACAAATGGAAGTGAATTTATAATAAAAACTCTGCAATCAGATTTTTCTCTTCATTAAGTTATAATATAATAACATATTATTATACATATATTTGCATCTCACCATGTTAGTGAGATGCAAAATACTTTATATCTACTATCTAATCTAATTTCCCACTAGCCCAATGAGATAAATGTAAATATGGCATTGATATTGTAGATGTGGTTAAGAAAGGTCAGATCACTTGCACAAGCTCACACAACATGTGAGTGGCAGAGCTGGGATTCAGATTCACATTCTCCTGTTCCAAAGCCAGGGCTCTGAAACACTGCCTTGCTGCATCCATGGCACAGTAGACAATCCTCCCAGCAGCTGAGAAGGCAGAATCTGTAGTCTGTTTCTGGACTCTGCAGCAGGTGGTCTCCATGAAGTATTCCAGGGAAAACCTGATCAGTCTTGCAGGCACTCACCGACGAATGAAGAGAGTTGTGGTTAAAGGCTAAGCAAAAGAGGCCGCTGAGATGGCTCAGCTGGTGGAGGCGACTGCCACCCAGCCCAAATAATTGAGTTTGGTTTTCTAGATCCGCATGGTGGAAGATGAGAACCTGCTGTGGGATGTTCTGTATGGCAAATGTGTTGCTAATAAAGCACTGATTGGCCAGTGGCTAGGCAGGAAGTAGGCGGGACTAACAGAGAGAAAAAAAAGAGCAGGAAGGCAGAAGGAGACTGCCTGCCAGCCAGCAACCACCAGGACAAGCAGCATGTAAAGATGCCGGTAAGCCACGAGCCATGTGGCAAGGTATAGATTTATGGAAATGGATAACTTAAGATATAAGGACAGTTAGCAAGAAGCCTGCCACGGCCATACAGTTTATAAGCAATAGAAGTCTCTGTGTTTCCTTGGTTGGGTCTGAGCGGCTGTGGGACTGGCAGGTGAAAGAGATTTATCCTGACTGTGGGCCAGGCAGGAAAACTTAAGCTACAAGAACCAACTCCATTGAGTTGTCCTCTGACCCCCACAAGTGCTCAATGACCTGTGTGCCCCGTCTCCCAACACATGCACACACAAACAGACAAAGAATACAAACAAAGCTTGAAATAAAAAAAAAAAAAACCAGAAGGTAGTGTCCACTACATTAAAAATTTGCCGGCAAACTCATCAGTCAGGTTTTGATTTTGTTGAGAGATGAGACTGTGTGAAACAAATCCCGATCCTGTTTGCTCATGTGGAAATGAGGAAATAGTGACTGAGAGATGTCACAGATCTTTGTCATACATCGACAGACAAGCAGAACTTTCAAATGTTAGTGTTGAAAACCAAGTGCAAATCACAAATAATTTAAAAAACGTGCACTTAGTCGGGCAGTGGTGCCACCTTTAATCCCAGCACTCAGGAGGCAGAGGCAGGCAGAGCTTTGTGAGTTCAAGGCCACCCTGGTCTGCAAAATGAGTTCTAGGACAGTCAGAGCTACACAGAGAAACCTTTTCTTGGGAAAGAAAACAGAAGAGTGCACTTTAGTTCTTTCTGAACAACCTGTGGATGATGACTCTAGATAATTTTGAATTGACCTCAGTCTGTTTTCTAGTCCTTAGATATATCCTACACACAAAGATGCAAGAGATTCAGTTCAGTTCTCTACATTTTGCTTTTCAAATTAAACTGAAGTCAAAAATCATAACACCCCTTTGATGTTGAAGAAATTCTCTCTCTCTCCATGTATGGTTTTGAACAAACTATTTTATTTATTCTTTGTTGTTTGTTTGTTTTTTGAGACAGTCTTGTCTATCCTGGAACTCACTCTGTAAACCAAACTGGACTCGAACTCATAGAGATCCACCTGCCTCTGCCTATTTATTCTTTTTTTGACTTTGAATACATTTTATTTTTCAAATTTCCTTGAGATTATATCTTACTCCAGTGAGAATTGTGATCATCAAGAAAACAAATGACCCTCTCCAGCTGATCATAGATGGGGTAGATATTGGCACAGGGTAGCTGGAGCTTGCGAAGGGACTAGTCCTGTGAAACCACAGCCACAGGATCTCCATGACTCAGGCAACAGCAGGAGATTCAAGAGGACTTTCGGTGAGAGTCCAGTATTGATGGTGTACCAGAAGCCAGAGGCCTTGAACTAGACCAACAACTCATTTGATGAACATTTGCAAGTAAAGCTGTTTGGACAAAAGGGTGTACGGCATGTCCACTGAAGCTCCCAATGCCATCAAGACAAATGAAGAGGTGGTGGAGAGGTGTGAAAGACAGAGGATCAAAGTGGTTTTTTTTTTTTTTTTGGGTTTTTTGAGACAGGGTTTCTCTGTGTAGCTTTGCGCCTTTCCTGGAACTCACTCTGTAGCCCAGGCTGGCCTCGAACTCACAGAGAAACCCT
>CABHPP010131041.1:0-19179 GCA_902168425.1 Peromyscus attwateri
TTTCCTTTCCTCTGTCTTCCATATTGGAGCATTTCCAAGCTCATTGGAAACTGATCAAATGTGGAGCATAAAGATGACATTAGCATCTTTGTGCCTCTCCTATCCACTGTGGCCTCTACCTCAGGGTGTGTTGGCTAGTTGGGACATTCCACAGGACACTTCCATTTCTCCTTTGAGTGAGCTAAATTCACCAGAGAAGAATTTCCTAGTGTTCTTAGTGCAGTAATACTGCCTGTCTGATAAATGAATGAGGAAAAGGGTGTTGACAGTCTCAGAATGTAGAATATAAGATTTTTGCCTCCACTTTGCCTTGAATCCCCCTCACTATTTCTGAAGGGTGAATATGTTTTCCTTTTTCTCTAGGTTTCCATCTGAGTTGTAAACTATTCCTCAAAGAGACTTTTAAAAATTCTCTCTCTGTCTGTCTCTGTCTCTGTCTGTCTGTCTGTCTCTCTCTTACACACACACACACACACACACACACACACAAACACACGCACACACAAACACACGCACACACACACACACACACACACACACACACACACATACACACACACACACACACACACACAGTGCAGGACGTGTGTACGTGTGCCACTGTTGAGGGTCTTGTGCTGCATTCTGGAAGTCCTGACAAATGAAAAGGCCATTGTATTCCTCTTTCCCTCTTCTCACCCCTTCCTCCTCAATGCTGCTTCCCTCTCTCTTTTCTCCCACTCTCCCTTCCCCTCACCTTCTTCCTTCTTTCATCTTTTTCCATTTTCTGTCTGTGTGTATACACATTTTTGCATATGTGCCGGCACTTGTACAGAGGCCAAAGGCTGATGCTGGGAATCATTCTGAGTTTCTCTGATATCTTACTCATGGAGGCAGGGCCTACCAACCGAACCCAGAGTTTTACAGGCAGGCTGCCAAAAGAATGGGCTTTTAAGTGAGTTTCTGGGGATCCAAACTCTGGTGGTCATGACTGCAAGCTCTCATGTCAAGTGCTGCCACAGAGAAGCCTTCCCAGCACTTCCATTTACTCTCCTTCCTTCTCTTCTTATTTTTCTCTTCCTTCTCCTTCACCACCTTCTCCTCCTCTTCTTGTCTCCTCTTCATCATCCTTTCCCTCTTCCCCCCTCTCCTCCTCTTCCTCCTCATCCTTCTCTTCATTTCTATTAACATTTCTATGCCTACCAGTCCTTTTGCATCATACATTTTTCTCTTGTTCTTTGGGTCATTGTTTTTCTCTGTCCTTGTGGGTGGATGAAAACATACAACAGAATTGGAAACAACTTTTGTTGACTTTATTCTGTTGAGCCTTTGGAAGTGATGATAAATACCAATGCCATTTAGCTATTTCCATGTGACATCATCCTAAAACTCAGTGTCTTAGAGCAATGAGCTTTAAGAGCTACCACATATCACCTAAGGGATTCTAGGAGTCCAGGCAACCTCTGCAATGGCCAGCCTTACCACCTCATCAGGTGTCAGGCTACCTTCAGTTGAAAGAATGAGACCACCTAAGACCAGTCAACATCTAGCCAACTTGCCACCCAAGCTGGCCACTGGAAATATGTGAACCAGCAACAGAAGAGAAACAAAAGCAGTATGCAGAGCTCTCCTCTTGGCCACATGCAGCCTGCAGGCTGCAAACTGGACATCCCTATGATCTAGATCATCCCAGTGGACTCAATTTAGTCACAAAAGCCCTTACAAGAGCTTAGCAGGAGACTTCGAGTTGGAGAAGGAGGTAAGGTAACAGAAACAAAATCAGAGTGATGGCCCTGTTGAGAGCATGCCATAGGCCAGGGAATATACATGGCTTTGAGGAGACAGAAGAGGGAAGAAACAGAGGCCTTACTTGAGGTTCCAGAATGATGACAACTATTCCCACAGCTTGAATTTGGAACTTAGGACTCAACAAAAGTATCAGATGATAAAGTCTATTGCCTTATCTCATTAAGCTTGTGATGAATCATTAGAGTAGTAATAGGAAACTCATACCTGCCATTCTTCTTCCATTCAGATGTGATCTATTAGTGCTTTTTGCCACATCTGCATGCCATTTCTACTAATGTTTTCTTCAAAAATGTAATTGCTGTGTTTGGATCTTAAATTTCTCCCCAATACTGTGTATTTTCACCTCCTCCTCTTCCCTCCTCCTCCTTCCTCCTCCTCCTCCCTCTTCCTTCTCCTCCCTCCTCCTTCTCCTCCTCTTTTACTTCTCAGTTCTTAGTCACTGGAGCTGCTGGAAGATGACAAACCTTCCTTCTGTTCACCATGGAGTAAATAGTTTTCTGTGGCAACTGATTCTCTCCATGACATACTGCCTTGACACAGACCCACAATCCACAGAGCCAGCCAACCATGGACTGAAACCCTTGAAACCGTGAACCAAAATAAAGCTCCTTATATATTGATTTTCTGAAGTATTTTTTTCACAGCAATGGCAAGGTATTTGGGGTAATAATCTATTTTTGAAATATATCCTGAGTGTAAACATTTAAATATTTCTGGAATTCAGAGATATTATACTTTCATTTTTAATAGTTATGACTATCGTAACAGGCATGATTATAAAGTATTCATACAAACATCACAACAAAGGTCTATAATATGCAGCATTTCTAGTTAGTATTTCTTCATGATACACCAATTGGCTATCCAATACCAAATGAATGTCATGAAAAGATACATATGAGTAGCATTATATGGGCTGAGCAAGTTGTATTTAGGAATATATAGGTATATACATATATGCATGTAACAGCAATCAATAAAAAATGAGGCCATGAATTTGAAGGACAGTGAGGAAGGGTACATAGAAGGGCTTAGAGGGAGGAGATGGAATGAAGAAATGATATCATTATATTATAATCTCAAAAATAAAAGGGAAGGTATTCTCTTAAAAGTGAATGATGTAATTGTAAGTTCTAATGAGGAGATGTAGTGCCATGCTGTAGAATGAACTTCAGAGTACGAGTTGGAGCAGATTTGGGATACATTAGCATCTTACAAGATTAGTTTCCCTGGAGGAGGTGATTTGTGGACTTGTGGAAATTTTACAGCCTTTAGTCCAAGCGTTCGTTCATCCTGACTTTTAATCCTTCTGGTCCATCACAGAATCCCACTTTCCATTCTTCTTCCAGTCTCTTGCCTACTTCTTTACATTCTCAACTTTGTACTCAGGCCAAGATTCTTTTCCTTGTGTATTTATTTTTTACTTATTTGTTTGTTTGTTTGTTTTTTGTGGCAGGGTCTTACGTATTCCACTTATACATTTTCCTGTGTCTCAAGGGCTAGAATTACAGGAGTTTTCCACCATGTCTATCCTTACACTGAGTTTTATAAAGATTGTTATTTTAAAATTTTTCTTGCTTTGGTAGCCTAAGTCAATACAACATACCCACTCGAGACTAAGGAATTAATTCTAAAGGTGAGACAGAGACATAAGCCACTTCCATAGGCAGATGCGGCATAGTTGAGGGTTCTGCCATTACTGGGGAGATATCTCATGCCTACTTTGAGATAACACAAGTCCACTTACTCCAAAGAAGCAATGGGGGTGGGGTGGGATGGGAGTGTGTGATGTGGGGATGAGATGGGGAGTGGAGGAGTTAAGTAACACCACCAGTAGGTTTGGGTTTCTCTTCTCCATAGTGACAGCCAGGGACATCTGAGAACTGTCAATCTGACCTGGAAGAAGAGTAATGGAGTTCCCTTCTTTTCTAAAGCTGGTGATCTGAGAAGGTAAGTAGGGGAGAGTGGACCTCAGCCACGACCTTCCTTCCTTGTGTTCCTTTGCATAACATCATTTAGAGTGTATTTTACCAAATTTTAACCAAACACATTGAAATTAAAAAAAAAAAACAGAAATGCCATTTATCTGACTTCAAATCACAGAGCTAGTCAGGGGCAAATCCAGCATTTGGGGGTTACTGACTCATCTTTTCAGGCTAAGTTCTAACACTAGTTTTCTTAGAGTGGAAGTAAAGACTGTAAGATGTGGAGATTTTAAGCATTTATTCCCAAATGATGTTTGAAATTGCACGCTATACTCAGAATCTTGTATCTGGGAATAATTTTTTTTGTTTTGTTTTTTGTTTTTTGTTTTTTTGTTTTTTTGTTTTTTTGAGACAGGGTTTCTCTGTGTAGCTTTGCACCTTTCCTGGAACTCACTTGGTAGCCCAGGCTGGCCTTGAACTCACAGAGATCCGCCTGGCTCTGCCTCTCAAGTGCTGGGATTAAAGGTGTGCGCCACCACTGCCCTAATATTTTTCTAAAATTGTTTATAATATATTGTAAGGTATTTTGGTTGAGTCTTTCTTTTGTTAACTTGCATGTCCTTGATTATGAAGTATATTCATTATCTTCCCTCTTTCTCCATTTCTGGGGCAGTTTCATAACAAATGCTTTATAAATTCTTTGTTTTCTCCCTAACAATGTTCAGTGTCTTTATTACTCATAAACCAGAAGAAAATGTAGCTGTGCTTCAAAGATCTCCTCAAAGGCTCTCCTTGGGGCTCCTCTGCTACAAATCACATTGTTCTTTTTACTTGAAATACAACCTTACCCGTACACCATCTAAGAACAAATTGCAGAGGAATGTCTCTTGTGAACTGCTCTCAGAAACACTCAGAATCGTTCTTACATGATCTCCTTATTTGCAAGTCCTCAAGGCTTGTAGCGAGTGACTAGACATCAACTGCTTCTGTTTCTCATTCATCATTCAACCGGTATATGGTGACCACCAACGCATTCGATTTATAGTCTCCTGATACAAACACATCATAAAACAAAACAACCTTAAATTTTCCTAAGCCAAACCACCTCCTTCATTCCTAGGAAAATGGAATGCATACAGCTAATCGACATATTTCAAAATTGGTATGGTATCATTATCAAAGTGTTTCATGGTTTTTATAGTAGAACGATCAAGATGAAATTGCAGTATTCATAGTTCATCTCTTTCCATTTGCCTGTGCTCTGAGTTACAGCAGGCGATGGCAAATACAGCCAGATGCTGTTTCCCTCGCTCCCCAAATGGGGACACATTCATAATTAACTACAGAATCCCATTGCCAAGGCTGCCCGTGTCCTCAGAATCTTTAACACAGCTAGCAATCACATTGTTTGTGTAAACTTGAAACTGCTCAGTAAATCTGTATTGTAGGAATTGTGTATCTCTTTAAAATAGCATGATCACCATATTCCAAGCATCGATCAGGGCATCACTATTTTTATTAGCATTTGACTTTACTTGTCCATTGCAAATTTTTCAAGTATTTTTAATAATTTTAAAACAGCATCCCAGAATTTCCTCTCTCTTTAGTGTGACCTCTCTGAGCCATAGTGTCCTCATAGGCAAAAAGTTTCAGTTTCTTATTTTTAAAGTCTATTGTCTCTTTCAAAGATCATTAATTGAAACACACACACACACAAGCACATGTACGTATGCAAACTTACATACACACATACACTCATACACATACCCACAGTTTCACACACACACACACACACACACACACACACACACACTCATAAACATACATATATGCATATTCACACACTTATGTACACACATACATGCACTCACTTACACTCATATCTATACATATACGTGTTCATACACACACACTCACACACACTCATACACACATATATGCTTATACACACACTTATATACACATACATGCACTCAATTGTAACTATACACATAATATATGCATTTACACACCCATATACACACATACATGGATTCATTCACATTCATATAGCACATACATGCACTCACACATACACATACACATATATAAACCAGTTCACATTGTCCTGGTTAGGGTTTTTTTTTTTTTTTTTTTTTTTTTTTTTTTGGTCAGCTTCAAGCTAGAGTCATTTGGGAAGAGGGAATCTGAGTTGAGAAAATAATCCCAGCAGACTGGCCTGTGGGCAAGCCTGCTGTGAGATTTCTGAGTTGATGATTGATGTGGGAGGGCTCAGACAGATGTGGGTGCTTCTACACTGAGTATGTGGACCTGGGTTGTATAAAAAGCAGACCAAGAAAGTTATGGGGAACAAGCCATAAAGCAGCACTCCTCCATGGCTTCTGTTTCAGGTCCTGCCTCCAGGTTCCTGGCTTGAGTTCCTGCCCTGATCTCCCTGAATGACGAACTACAGCTGTAAAATGAAAATACACACACACACACACACACACACACACACACACACACACGCATACGCACATAGTCACACACAAAGTATACATATACACATACTCATACATATCATATACATACTCACACTCACAAACATACATATTTGAATAGCCACAGAAGATTGATACTGAAATGAAGGACCCAATGTAAGGACCCACCCCTCAAAAAGGTGTCTCGGAAGCTACAGAGTATACATAAAGAACGAAGTATTTCCAAGATGCATAATGAAATATGACAATAACAAGTAAGTAGAATTACCAGATAATATATTTTTTTCTGCCATTAGTAAATATGATATTTTGATGGGATTAGTGACAGCACATAATATATCTATGAATGCATCTTAGTCACTTGGTCAGTAACTAGCTTGTAAACAAGCAAACAAACAAATGTAAATTGAAAAAAAAAAACCACTCTGGTTTACTAGGGCCAGGGAAAGGAAAACATTAGAATATGACAGTTAGGAAGCACAGACCTTTTCTTAGAATTGGGTTTCTAATTTTTCCCCCAGACATGTCTTTCTACTTATTCATAGTGACAAGAATACATTTCAGTTGGGAGGGACAGACCACTGCAATTTACAAATCACAACCCGTAAAGACTCCATCACGCATCAGGTTGACTTCAACCAGCAGGATTTTACACAGGGAAGCATAGGTTTAAATGCAATCTAAGGCAAGCCAATTCAGAGCAATGGCTGTACAATAGCCCAGGGAGTCCAACACCAGCAGGAGTAGAGGAATGAAAGCGAGATGATTGAACAGCAAAGGTCCTAGGCAGAAATTAGCTCAGGAAGCTCTCAGCCAGCTATGTTCATGATGGGCTAGCTATCATCACCCCGGAGTCATTAAGAACCAAGGGAACTTCAAAGAGCACATTCAAATGGAGTCAATTGAGTGAAGGTAACTTCCTCCTGGAGATACAGTTTAGACACAGTTCACTGATGAGACAGCATTGCTCCTATGAAAAGTGTTTTGTGTGATGATTTATAGGAAGTCCTGGTGTTAGCTCACTCAGAGAGACAATCACAGATGTGAGGCAGCATTTTTGTGCAAATTTAGCTGGTGTTTTCAATTTTAGGGTTAGTAAGTCTTTTTATTGTTGTTTCATTTTGTTGTTGTTGTTGTTCTATGTTTGTTTTTGAGACCAGGTCTCAGTCTATCCTAGCCCTCCCTAGGATAACCCATACTGATCTCATATGTGAGGCAATCCTCCTGCTTCTATTCCCCAAGTACTGGGAGTCTATGCATGAGCAAGTACACCCAGCAGTCTTTCTTAGTGGTAGAAATCTGAGGTTTGGTAGTCTTTAGAGCTCTTAGCATTGTTCTGATTCTCCGGAAAGATCACAAATCCCTCAGGTCATGTGATTTGCATTGGCCAAGGCAACACTAGGAAGAAAAAGGACAGCAGTGAATTGTCCCCTCTAGTCAGAATCTGTGGAGATCTAGTATGTTGTTCACCATGTTGCTTTTTCTGTGTTACAGTGACCTACAGGTGTGGAGGTTCTGTCACCCTGTACCCCTAAGGGACAGTGACAAAGAGCAGGGCTGCCATCAACCAAGTAGATCAGTGGGTATAGCTTGCATGAGGGAGAAATAATAATTTTTGTCATTTTTACCCATGCAGATTTGAGGGTTATTAGTTATTAACATATTGGATCTCATTCCTAATCCCATGCAGCCCTGCCTCTAGTATTCACTGCTGTGGTAAAATTACATGATGAAAAGTCAGTAATGGCCACTTCATTGCAGATGACAGTTGGTTAAAAATTCCTTAGGTTCACTTAACAAAAATCTTTTTTGAAATTTTACTTTGAAATTTTACAGTCAAGTCGGTGCAAGGGCTCTGGCGACTTAAACTCTTTTTCTTAGTGCCTGCTAGGCACCACCAAGTCTTAGAAATAATAGGTTTATCTAAAATCTGGCAAGGGAAGAGATTCAGAAGTAATGACCCAATGTGAAAGACTAACTTGAAGGAAGGGTGAGTTTTGATGCAACACATGTCAGAAATAGTCCAACGATTGTATAAAGTAAGTTACAAGTACCTCTGAATTAGAGCTGAGATTTGAGACTCTGGGGGGTCAGTGGGTGATCTATGATAAACCCACACCATCAGTAAAGAATAAAGAATTTTTTTTATCAGTAAAGAATAAAGTTGTGTGTACAAAGGATTCACCTCTGGTGGCATCTTCCTAACTCTCAGGACAGACATATCCCTGTAGATTTCTTGGTCACTTCTGTGAAATTTCTCATCTGTCTTGTCAACCATGTTTAATATTCTCAACCAACAGCTGCCTTTGCATTGAGGTTCTGCATTAATTAGATGCACTCGGCTTACAGTTGTTATTGTATGCATTAGGTTCTCTGCAACCTTTGGAATAATACAGCAACAGTCACTAAGATGATCTGGTAGTTAGGAAATCTTGGATCTATTTTCTTCAGATCACAAATCCCATTAGAAGTTCTAGGCTGCTTCCCTGGTTCTAAATGATGTTCATAATTACACCTCATTCTCTCTCAAACTTTCCAGTATCCATACATTCACTGAAAAAAAAAATCTAGGGTTTAATTTTATGTGTATCTGTGTGCATGTATGTGTACACCTGTGTGCGTGCAGGTGTCCATACAGAAGCCAGAGGTCAACACCAAGTATCTTATGCAGTCATTCTCCACCTTAGTTTTTGAGACAGAGTCTCTCACTGAACCTGGAGCTTGCTATTTATGCTAGACAGGCTGGCCAGCAGGTCCTGAAGATCTGTCGGTCTTCACTTCCAAGAGCTAGGGCTGAAAGTGGTCAGGGATGCACCTGTCAAATTTTTACATGGGTGCTAGGACCCGAACTCAGGTCCTTATGTCTG
The DNA here is from genome assembly GCA_902168425.1 of Peromyscus attwateri. Taxonomy (NCBI): domain Eukaryota; kingdom Metazoa; phylum Chordata; class Mammalia; order Rodentia; family Cricetidae; genus Peromyscus; species Peromyscus attwateri. Next base: position 9,061 of record CABHPP010131041.1, read on the forward strand.
TAAAGCAAGTGTTTCACTCACTCAGTGAAACCTTCCCACCCTCTATACCTTTTGTGAAATAAAAAATAATAATAATTTGTTACACTTGGTTAATTATATGCCATACATTTCCAGATGGGACAAATACTGCTTGGAGAAGATTTGCTTGTGGCTCTCCTCTCGATGTCTTTTCCATGACGTTCCTTTCCTCAATAGACCCCCTTTAAACAGGTTTAAATACCTAGGTAATGGCAAAAGTCCCCACTTATTCCTGTCCACAATAAATCATAGGGAATATTTTCATTTGCATATTCATTATTGTCAAAAGATGAGAGTAAGAATACTATATTTGTAAGGTCCTATTCTAAAGGACATCTATCAGTGTTATTTACAATTACTTTAAATTCCAGGATTCAAATACTCAATAATTATGGAGAAGAGGCAGAGGAAAAGATATTTGAGAGAGGTTTATATTGAGATGAATTTATTAGGAAATCCATTCACGATGCACCCTGCTTACTTCCAATATAAATGATCAGGTTGTAAAATTGAGACAGAGTTGCAGTCTTGAAGAACAATTCACCGTTTCATTGTTTACAGGCACAAATGCCCAATCTGATTACAAAATATGCTTCAAGCAGCTGTTAAAGGCCTCTTTGGTTCATTTTTATTTCTAAGAAAGGGAATATTAATATTGTTGAATGTTCATATTATGCAAGTGGCATTCACAGTATGGCTTAGTGTTAATTACCCACTGAATCAATGAAAAGAACAAACAGCAATTGTTTGATTCAAAATAAAAGGTTGGAGATATTTGAATGTGTGTACACGTGTTTATTTTCTGTTTCTCTAATATCGTGCATCAGGAGACAAATGGGTATTCATCAAAATGAGCTAGTTTTATGGGAAATTGGTACAATTCAGCATCCTTTCCTAAATTGGAGTAATTTAGATAGAAATAAATTACAATGGTGCTTTTCTCAGGCTTCTTAGTGTGTGCCAAAAGTATTCATTGGCTGTCCCCACCAAGGCTCAGGACAGTAAGAACCACTGTGTGTGGATGGATGCACACAGCTTCAACATCACACAAACAGCATCAGTCAATAACATTGCACGTGTTTTCAAGACCAAGAAAGCAAAAGACCATACATCCTTTGGGTTGTGGGTAGGTGCTCTGAAACATGAGAACGTAACTTCCCCCTTAATGGTTCAATTTACATTGAATTTGAGCTTGTGTGTTGTTGTTTATAGCAATAAAAGAGAGGATAAAATGAAAGAGCAAATGTGCTCTATGCATTAGAAGGAGATGGATTATCAGCAGCCAGATGAATACATTCTAGTTCTATTTTCCTATGACGTGGCAAAGCAATTCTGTATTTCATAATCCATAGACCATCACAAAATTAAAGTGAAAGCAATTTGTTAATTATAACAATTTTATCCACAGATAAATCTTTTGTGGTTGTGTTATTTGTTTATTTAACTGTGTGACATTTCTGCGAGCATTTCATATTAGCAGTCTTGACAGCAGATTAATTGAATTTTAAGTGTCTGAACAACAGACACTTAAAAAAAATAGGCTGAAAATTTTAAAGAGAGCTTTAAGTAATTCGAAACTGTAATAGAAGAGCTGCTATGTGCTTTGCTGTGGCCCAACAGAGGCAGGAGAAAGAGTGGCTGGAATTTCAGTAAATAAGGCGAGGAAGATCTGGGAGGAGTTGGGGGAGGGGAAAAATATGACCAAAATGTATGGTATGGGAAAAATTTTAATACATAATAAATAAATTTAAAATACAAAAAAAAAAATGAGCCAGGCAGTGGTGGCACACGCCTTTAATCCCAGCACTCGGGAGCAGAGGCAGGCGGATCTCTGTGAGTTCGAGGCCAGCCTGGGCTACCAAGTGAGTTCCGGGAAAGGCACAAAACTACACAGAGAAACCTTGTCTCAAAAAAACTAAAAATAAAATAAAATAAAATAAAATAAAATAAAAGAGGAAAAAAATGAAAGAGAAAGAAGGGAGAGGAGAAGGAAATAAGAGAAGGGGGAGGGGCTAAGAACTCCCCAGGGTTGGTATAAGGTACAAACAGAGATTCAAGAGATTGAACTCAAATGTGTCTCTGGGTCTGTGTGTGTTTCTTGTACTTTCTCCTTGGCTCTTTTTCCCCCTTCTTTGTTTGTTTTGTCCTATTCTGGGTTGTTTTTATTTCATGCTATTATTGCTTTTTGGATGCCTGTTTGTTTACTAATGAGAAATAGAAAGAAAGGGTATGGATTTAGGTGGTTTGGTGAATTGGAGAGGAGCGGAGAGGAGTTGGGGGGAGGGAAAACTGTAATCAGAATATATTGAATGAAAAAAACATTCTCAATTAAATAAATAAATAAAATTACAGCCACCCAAAATGGCAAAAGTTCAATGCTATACAGAGAAGTGAGGGTTCTATGTTTCATGTGATGGATAAGATGTTCGGTTTTCTACATTTGTTTATTCCTCTTTTTATCTTCTCCTGGCTCTACTTTCTGCTTCTCTCTATATTTCTATCTCCACTAACTCTAACCCAGAGTAACAACCTCAAAGATTATATAAAAGGCACAATTCTATATACTGAAGAAGACATACTCAAACCAAATACAAATCAGGATGGAATCTGCCCCCAAATGTTCAAGTAGCTTCCAAGAAGCGATGAAGGAGAATCAGAGGGATGAGGGCCCACAGAGATTAAGACAAATCAAACAGTAACATGGCAAACCCAGACCTAAATACATCAATAAAGACCTTAAACACAATGGTTTTAAAACACTTCTCACATGGCACACCAGGAGCATAAATAAAAGGCTGGACATTTCTACACTGTTTACAAGAAACTCCGCTAGAATTTAATGACATAGGAAGGGCAAAGTGAGAAAATGAAGATATGGACCATTCAAACATTAACTACGCACACAAAAGAAAATCTAAGCCAGTCAGAACTAGCTGTATCAATGTCTGGTCATGTAATGTTTCAGAGCAAAGAAAATGACTACAGATGTAATGTAACATTCACAATAACAGAAGGACCAGTGCGCCAAGAGGACACAATGGTGACAATTGTCGGCTCGGTTAACAGAACCTCTCATGAACGAGAAATGCAGAGCTGAAAGAAGAAATAGATGAGTTCACGCTTAGATCAGGTGCTTTAACACACCATTTGGCAACCAAAAAAACTACCAGACATGAAACCAGCAAGATTAAGGAAATGTGGAAAAAATAAGCAAAAAACAAAAAAGATTTGACACAGATAGAGCGCTGTATTAAATAAGTAACAGCAAGGTCCATTTACTTCCAGCATCCTGGTAAAACGTATCTTGAACCCAAAAAACAAATATTAAAAAATTTAAATTAGGAGGTATCTTATGGTCACATTCTGTGATGATGATGTACCTATGATGGACAATTTCATTGTCAATTTGTCTGGGATTGGAATCTCCTTGGAGACAAACCGGGTGTGTTTGTGAAAGTGTGTCTAGGGGAGATAAATTGAGGACCCTCTCTGAAAGTGTATGGGAACATCCCATGAGTTGGGGTCCCAGCCTAATAAAAAGGGTAGAAAGAAGAAAGAGAGATGAGCGTCATTTTTCTCTCGCTCTCTGTTTCTCTGGTCTGCCCTACTACAAGCAAAAGTCCCCACACACCTGTCGCCAGTGCAAGGACTCGCTCTTACCACTATGGCTTTCTGGCCGGCCGTGTATCCTCAAATTATGAGGCCAAATAAACCCTTCATCTCATGCTTCTTGTCAGGCATTTAGCACAGCATCAACTATTACTTAGAGTAAAATATCTCTACAGGTATAAGTTAGATATCATACTTCTAAATACTCGATGAAGAAGAAGAAAAGTATGATCTTCAAGGAATTAAACATTTGATTAATCAAAAGTAAAATAAAAACAAACATATGCAATATGTTGGGCACAGCTATTCAGTGGGACCCACCATAATGAATATTTACATTAGAAATGAAAAAAAAAATGTCTAAAATACGTGTATACTTTTCTGTATCATAAAAAGTATAAAAAGAACAAACTGAAAGTGATCAGGGCAAACAAATAAAGAGGAGTGATGAATATGTTTAAAATCAAACAATAGATAACATCAGTGTAAAGAAACTAATTAGTCTAATAAATAGACAATATTGGTCAACCTCTAGCGAACCCGAAGAAGATAGAGCAGAAGCTATTAATTTTATCAGAAATAAATTATGCTGCAACATTAAACTTCCTGCATGTTAAGATGTATCGTAAGAGGATAGCAAGAATAGCCTGGTACTAAATTGACAGTTTAATAACAACAAATGCATTTTTTAAAACAACAAAGCCCTAAACTCAATCTAGGTAAAAATAAATCATCTGAGTAATTGTTCTCTATGAAAACAACAGAGTTCATAATTTAAAGACCTCTGAAAAGAAATCCCATGCTTAGAGTTTTAGAATTAGCTAATTACCACTGGGTATATTCCACTTCTTCCAGGCAGAGAGGAAGATAGGCTGTCAGACAGACAGACAGACAGGAACCTTGCACACGCGTGTGCACGTGCACGAGCACACACACACAGAGTGAGAGAAAGAGAGAGTTCCACAATTCATTTTCTAAAGAGTGTTATCAGACTGATAACAAAAGAAGATGAAGAAAATGTGAAGGAAACAGAAAAAAAATTACATCCTCAAGAAAATATGAGCCATTTTGATTAACAATGTGTGTGAAGAATTCTCATCTCTAAATATAAGCTATTTCAAGCATGCAGGGACACACTTATTTTTTAAAGTACCTTTGACTGTTTGAAAATTGGTCAAGGTACTTTCTTACATCAATAGGCTGAAGAAGAAAAACAGAATTTGTACCAAGTTTGACACCTATTCATGATTTTTTTTAAAAAAGGCTCAGAGAAACTAGAGAGGAATTATCTCAACTCAACAAAGTAGCTAGGAAGTGAACTTGGCTACCTGTCAGTGTCTAAGATTAGTAGACAAACATCAGTCTCAATTCTAAGTGCTAATAACGAATAGAAAGGCATGGAGATGAAACACAAGATTCATAGTGACTCCAGGGAAAGATATCTCTGTTAGGCACTTAACAAAGTGTGTGTGGATGTTGTAAGTTGGAAAAAAATTAAATCCAGCAGAAGAAATGAAGGTGGAGAAACACAGTGAGTTTGTTCATGAATGGGGAGGGTCAACAGAGTAAAGATGACAATTGCCCCCACACTGATGTATAGGTTTAATATAATTTCCATTAAAATCCCAGCAAGGATTTCTCATACAGTGATAAAAGTGTTATAAAGTACTCGCAGGGAAACAGTGAGCTTGTGGAGCTAGATAGAGTGATCTTGGTAAAAGCTAATAAGGAAGGAGCCATCTCTACGGCTCCCACAATAAGGCAAAGGAGGAAAATACTTAAAAAAGAAAAAAGATCAACTGCTAATAGTTGAGAAGAGATCCTCGGTGTCACATATAACTTAATAAATATGATATCAAAACAAGAAGTGTTGGATTTCACTTAAACTACCAAACTGTCAAAAGTTTGTTGACAAATTCACAAGATTCTTGTGTGTCTGCCCTAAAATTTCTGTAGAAGTAGTGCCCATTTTTCTGAAGAACAACTTAGGATGCCTGTTCAGCTCTCTACTCCTCTCTTTCCTATAGTGTCCCAGCAATCATAATTCTTGTTTATTATGATTTTTATAGCAGGAGAGCTCACTCAAGTGTTTTACAGTGTACAGCTCGTTTTCCTTCTATGTGTGGGTCATATTGCTTTATAGCAGAACTCTATCAAATGATGGGACCTCTTCTCTAGGGTCTTTCTGTTGTTGTAAGAGAGGGAAGCTGTAAGGCTAAGTGCCACAGTTAAGCGCATTAGTGGAGAAAGGCGTAAGGTGCAGAGGCCGACGGAGCCTTTCACTGACCATGCATCCTCCTTGTTGCAGCTCAATACCTTCCTGCACCCTACTTCTGAGGTTAGATCTTTTCTGCCTTCTGTGAGGCTAACTGGCCTCTGCTTTACCCATCTCCCCTCACCACCAACTCCCCAGGAGTGTCTAGAGCTCAGGCACTCATGGGCACCACTACTCCCTGTTAAATTTTTTTATTGTGGTTTAATGCAGGTTTCAGAAGTCAATGTTAGGCCGAGTGGTGGTAGCGCACGCCTTTAATCCCAACACTCGGGAGGCAGAGCCAGGCGGATCTCTGTGAGTTCGAGGCCAGCCTGGGCTACAGAGTGAGTTCCAGGACAGGCTCCAAAGCTACACAGAGAAACCCTGTCTCGAAAAACCAAAAATAAATAAATAAATAAATAAATAAATAAATAAATAAATAAAAAGAAGAAGTCAATGTTACTGCGTTATGGAGACCTCTGAAGGAAGAGAATGTGCGGTCTATGATCCTTTTGACGACACCAGCATATACATGTTATTAATGTAAGTATTATCTTAGTGTTCATTATATATAGTCTCCTTTAGTTTTATTTTGTTACTAATATGAGGAAATGGAAATGAAGATATAATGAAAAGACAAATTAGACAAAAATCCAGAAAAACGCTGAAGGGATATAGTTACAGAGCTGAAAGATAATTCAGTTGGTACTAAAAACCCTATTTGACCAAATTGGGCGTTGGACAAAATTGCTATAGTAAATACCTAATATTTTAAATGATATCAGTAGAGTAACTTAAAGTAGAGATGTAACAACGTGCAGGGAATTCATGAAACTCACTAGTGGAAAATAACAATGAAAATTTATCAGGGCTGGCTGGCAGAAGCACATCACATGGATATGTGGAAATAACTCTCAAACGTCCACACTACATGAACTGTGTGCTTGCTCATAGAGCCTGGGACGTGGGTAGGAGGAAGAGCAGGGGGTAGGCAGCCATGTGCTTATTTTGTTTAAACAAATAAGAGAGTCACCCGAAACCTGTATTTATTTGTTCATGTATCTGGGCTTACTGTATTTTAAAGAGGAGCAATACGTAATCTTTTTTTTTGTTGTTGTTGTTGTTCAACTATTTTATAAGATAGATAGAGATAGAGAGGAGACAGACAGAGAGGAGACAGACAGACAGATAGACAGAGAGAGAGAGAGAGAGAAAGTTTATACAACAGTTGGTTTCCACATGGCTCTCTTAAACATCCTAGATGTCAGTTATTATGATGTCTCCACTCCTTTCAAACATTTCTTCCCACTCCCACCCATGGTCCCATTCTAGTCCCCTCATGTTAAAAACTCACATCTGAAGACTGGAAGCGAGGATCCACAAGTGAGTGAGAACACATGACCTTTGCTCTTCCTGCATGTGGGTGGTCTCATTCAGTGTTCACCACTTCCATCTATTTACCTGCCTGTTGCATAATTTCATTTTCCTTTATAGCTGGATGAAATCTCATTGTGCATAAGTGCCATGTTTTAATCATCTGATGGAAATCTAGGATGTCTCCTTGTCCTACCCACTGCTAATAGAGCAGCTATCAACATGGATGAGCATGTGTTCTCCTGCTCATGTAAACCGTGTAAGGAAATAGGGTCCGCTGGGTATATGTGCAGGAGTGGTATAAACCTCTATGGAAATCACTGTAGCTGGACCTCAAATAAAATACACAATTTTTTTAAAAGAATTTGACAAATAGAGAAATTTCAAAATATACAAATGCTGGGAATTTTATTAACATAATATTGTTTATTTTTTATGCTTATGCTCAGCCAAAACAAGTAACTTATGAACCTGGTAACAAAACCCCTTCCTGAAAATATCATACAGCTTGACCATTTATATAAATATTTGAAAACAGTTTAAGTTATTGCAAGTCAACAGAAACTATTATAACTTAGGAAATCATTTATTTTTATATATCTTTTCTATAAAATACTGACTTTTTCAACCAATCCTTATGTTTAATTAGGAATGTTCCTATGACATATTCTAAACCATGAATTCCACAGAAATTCTGCATAGAGATGATATGAACTCACCTTCTCAATACAGCACCTGCTGCCTATCTGGAATCTTACTCACAACAGTTAATGTGATTATTTTAATCTTTGAAAAATTAAATGAGGAAAAAGCGCATTGTTAACATTTTAATAAGGTTAGTTAACATTGTATGTTTTAGTCATTCTATATGTTTTGAAATTGACTATCAATGTCTAATGTATGTAGAACAGATTTATAAGAATTGGTCTGATACTGGTTTGGACCCCCTTGCATATTAAAGACAGTAATGCTATCGTGTATTGTAAAGATTTCTCAGAAGCTCTAAAATGTGATTTATAAAATGTAAGCACAGTCATAAAATGTACTTGCATTTGTAAAATAGAATCCTAGGGAAGAGGAGAGGCTTACATTTCCTGTTAGTATTAGGAACCCCTACTGTGATCCTAGATAGCAAGCTGGGGAGTCCAAAAGCTATCAGAAAGAGGTTGTTAGCTGTATCAAATATCCTCATGTTCCAAAGCCTGGCACAGAATCTGGGGAGCCAGCACCTGAAAGAACAATAGGGTGCATCAGTGGCTGTCCTGCTGATAACAGAAGAGAATGATACTTCCTAGTAGAGACTGTTCCTGCATGTGTCAGTCCATCATAGAACAGTGTGCTCTTGGGAGGTAAGGTGCTCTGTGGGTGTGGAAAGGAGGTCTTTGCAGTTGTGAATAACTTAACTTGAATTCTATAGCTCCCTAGAAGCTAGAGGTTGACATTTAGTTAGTTCTAGGGATAGAAAGTAAACTATTTCTCACATTAGTGGACTGAGACCTTCCTCACTATGCTCATTATGCAAAAACTTGTTTTCATTTCTGTGAAGGCATGTGCAAGATGCTTCATCATGACTGTACTTGAGAAGTAGCAAGATATCCAGGATGGAAAGGGACTCACTCTATACTGACATGTTTAAGTGCCCAGTTTTATTAAGTCAAATGGATTCATTAGTCTTATAATAAATATGAATTATTCAATATAAATTGATACAGTATATAATAGCCATGTGTAGCACGAATCTTAAAAGATCTTATTAATAAAAACAAACCTGGAGCTAGGTATGGGGTGAATGCTGGAAGATCAGAGAAGCAGAACAAGCCACAGCCACCTCACCTTGCCAATTCCTCAGCTGATCCTGTTTCCTCAGACTGGAAGCCTCTGAGTCCTTATCCAGAATGAATCTCAGCTGAACTGCTGCTAAAAGTCTAAAAGCTTAACCAGCCTCTAGTTCCTGGTTCTCATGCCTAATATACCTTTCCGCTTCCTGCCATCACTTCCTGGGATTAAAGGTGTGTGTCACCATGCCTGGCTGTTTCCAGTGTGGCTTTGAACTCACAGAGATCCAGATGGATTTCTGCCTTTGGAATGCTAGGATTAAAGGTGTGTGTGCCACCATTTTCTGGCCTCTATATCTACTGGCTGTTCTGTTCTCTGACCCCAGATAAGTTTATTAGGGTGCACAATATATTGGGGAACACAATATCACTACAGGCATGTTTACATGGAACATTATATAAATATTGTATGTGGCAATAGTTTAAATAGCTAGTGCATCTTAGATATTTATATTAAATTACCAAATAACTAATGTAAATTTATATTCAGTGCTGATTTTCTTAAAAAATTTTTTCAAAGGAAAATATTTTATAAAATGATGGGGCTGTGATGTGTTTCATAATAGATAATCAGTTGGTTGCTTAACACACCTGGAGAGAGCTTAAAACAAAGAGCAGTGATTTGTCCTGGTTTTCTGTCTGTCTTTCCTTCTGTCCTTCTGTCTGTATGTCTGCCCATCTCTGCCTGTGACTATCCAATATAATATTTTTTTATGAGAGGAAGAAAAATGTCCCCCCTTCTTCTACCTTTGCCTTTACTCTCTCTTTAGAATTCCACAGGCATAGAAAAACACAGTCCCATGTCTATGAGCACTACTGAATGTGAATCCCCTTCTCAACCAAAATGGCCTGATCATTATTCTCCTCTTGAACAGAGAGGCAAATGATTGTGCTTGCTTGCTGAAAGTGGAGCTGGGATATACAGAAATTTAAATACACTGTTCACTTACACATGAGTCACCTCTCAGTGAGCCAGCCCCCTCTGTGCCCAAGAAAGATGAGCAGGCAACCCGATCTGAATGCTGAATC